>JAUUDZ010031214.1:0-10994 GCA_032361705.1 Panulirus versicolor
AGACTAAAAGAAATAGCAGAAAACACGTAATGAGGCGGATGTACTTTTTAGGACAGTTAGAATAAGATAGGAGTATATAGGCTTGAGTAGGAGTAATGTGATATGGGAGAACGACGAAGCAAAAGAGGGCAGTCAAAGATCAACAAGTGTGTTCCTGATGACGCAGCGGAGAGGTAGATGTACAAATGTATAAAGATGAGGTAGATAGAGATATATACACAGAACGAAAGGAAAAACAAAAAGAGATAGTTTTTGCAGATGACGATAAAAGATTGTAAAGGAAAGCAGGGGAAGAAAATGAACACGGTGATGTAATGAAGATAAAAGGGATGCAACGAAGAAGATTGAGACTAGATTATTGGGTAGGTTGAGGTTAGGAGAGAGAGAGAGAGAGAGAGAGGATAAGATGCTGTCAAAACTGGAGAATGTGTTGGGAAGACATGTCAAGTAAATCATTTCAGTCGTTTCTTAATGTTTATGCAACCGAGAATACTCATGAAACATCATAGTGTCCTTCGGAAGGCACTGGTTCACTTAAAAAAAAGGGGGTGAGAGGTGGGGATATATAGGTAAGTAAAGAGGAGGAAATAATTACTCAGAATCATTGCTTTGGAGGAGGGAGTGTAGGAGATGCTATGATACTTGACCGGTGTGCACACAAGAGACTGGATGGTGGCCTTGGTTTCTACCTAATGTAAGGCAGCGAGGCGTAAGAACAGCTGTAAAAAAGAAATTACACGAAAATTATACAAGATTAGTTAATGAAGTGTAGGAGGTCAGGGATATGGGAGGATGAAAACTAATAGGACCGAAATTATAGAAAGAATGGTACGTGAAAAAAAAAAATATGTGTCTGTAAAGATGAGAATTTTCCCTAATTCTGATACGTCAGATTTAGAGAAACATCGCAGGGAAACATAGGTGTTTATGAACTTGAAAATAAACTATGTTATGAAGCTGTTGAGGAATGAATTCTTGATTGTGTTCAAGGAATACGATGATATAGGAAGGTGGTGGAAGCTGTGAAGAGTATCTTGCCTCACCTCCTGACAAAAAGTAAGGCACATGTTCCGGACAAACATACGTATGACTCAGTGGACTGATAACGTGGTACGATAAGGGTTAGGGTCCCACGGCGGTTAGGTATTTACGTTGGTGAAAGGGATGTGGGAGGTCGCGATAAGTGTTATACCACGAGGGGAAAAAAAAGAGGTTAGAAAAAACATGGGAGATCTAAAACCTGGTAAATTCTAGTAAAGATAATAGTATCTAAGATGAAAGCTCTGGAGTGTAAGAAATAAGGCGGCGGGAGGATGGAGAGTGTGTGGGAGGGAGGGAGTTCAGTATTTCAAACATCTAGTTAGCATTTTTATTGAGGATGCAGGAATGGAGGCTGAGATACTGGTGGGATGGAAGGTAAGTACGTGGGTGGGGTTCTCAGTGAAAGATATGAGAGATAAGTCTACAAATTCTTACGAGTGGTGGAGCTTTTTGGAGAGGGTAGTTCTACCTACTCTGAGGTCTGGGGGAGGTGAAAAAAAAAAAAATGCCACGGTAAAAGAGAGGTAGTGACAAGCAGAGTACTAACTGTGATCGTTTATGCTCTGCGGTTTGGGTATGGAGTAAAGAGAGGGAGGAGACAAGAGATAATGAGCATATGATAGAAAGATATGACAAATGAGAGAAGAAGGAACAGTAAAGAATAAAAGGATAGAGTGCTGAAGAGGCTTGTGAGAGGAATGGGTATTGATAGAATAACGAGAAACAGCGAACATCGGTAAAGAGTAAAGGAAGGAATAGAAATAGCAAGACCGAACAAGAGATGAAAGGGCTGGGGAGTAGTGTTGGCATAATGGAGCGCCTTGAGCTTTGGGAGTACGGGGGGAGTGGTGCACGGCAGAAACTACACACACCGCTAGAGAGTGTGTGAAGACATGATGGCTATAGAAGGATAAGAGGAGAGAAACGAAGGGAGGAAGACATGATAAGATGAATTGCAGAAGAATTGGCAGGATTGCAACATCTTAAAAGTGTATTGCTGTGAATCTTATGTCATTTATCTGGCTTACTGCGCATCATTAAAATCCGATATCATTTCATTACTAATCAACAGATTCAAAAGAAAGTGAAATCACGGAAAGTGTTCACGTACCTTTGGAACACAGCCTCGTTCTCTGTACAGGACTCCCAGTTATTTCTCTTAGTCTCTCACCACACACAGCTTGTGGACAGTTTCATTACCATCCGCAGCTACTGTTCCGTTCCACCAGATTGAAAACCCAAAGTGTCCACTACATATGACTTGTGGGTTAGCCCTACTGCGCATTGACAACATCGACTCTCGTTCTGCAGAGCTATATTCGGCTGACACCTAAACATCGGATCGTCTTGCCGTCCTAAAACAGAGGATGTAGCATCAGCTTCCGCCTCCACCTGCTTAACATAACGGAGCCGCTAGGGATCATCACTGATCCTATACATAAGATGGGTTGGATCCCGTCGAGGGAAGGGAGGAGACCTCGCCCGCCAGCTCGCTCTCCAGGGGTAGTTTGGCGCGGGTTTATTGGTGTGTTGAACCAGAATCGACTTGTAGTTGTCTCGGATTCATTCACCATCTCGTGGATGCCCTGGTACAGTCATTAACCATCCATATGAAGCCCTGACACCGTCATAAACCATGTAGACTCAGGCCACGGAGGGTTTACATGAACCGCGTAGCGAAAGAGGAGACATTAGTGTATCGTCTACTTGCAACAGGGAAACACAGTCGAGAAGACCATCTACGTGTCGCAGGCATTCGTTAATGGACCGTCCACGTTGGGAACGAAAAAGAACAAGTCACAGTCCATTTACACTGAACATGAAGACAACCACTGACACCAGAGATCCAGTGTGGCGTCACAGTCTCGGACTATCTGGGTATAACAGAGAGAATGATAGCATGTGACACACACAACAAGAAAGGTAACAACATACGAAACAAAATATCGAGTTTAGCTCTTTTTCTATAAAGGCGTTTTATTGATATAACGACAACACTACCCGCTCATACAACACTGTTGTATGAGATATAACTATTACAACTCCAGTGTATGCTCAGTACAGTTATAACACTTGTCTCACATGTGGGAAGAATCAGCCGCTGTATTTGCCGCTACAAGCGCCTCATTAATTAAGAGAGATTTCCCCGCGCAAGCATCCCACACAGGAGGGGATCTAGCGTAAGCCTCATATTATTCTCTCTGGCAAGGAATGGTAATCACCTTAAGACAATGCTGTAAAGCTTCCCCACGCAGAAAATTCCCGGTTGTTTTAAGTTCCAGAATGACGTTATTACCCCGGGAAGAAGGGGAGAGATCGACTTCAAAGAAGAAAAAAAAAAGAAAGAGCTGTTCGTTGAAGGCGACGGTGGAGGCAGGGTGCTTGGGATGGGGTGTGAACGTCTGGGAGACTCGTAGGCGAGGGAATGTGTTGTTGTGCAGTGGACGGTAATGGCTGAGGGAGATGTGTATGTGGTAGTGGAGTGTGGGGGATTTTTTTTTTGTTTTATTCAGAGTAGCAAGTTCGGGAAATGTACAGTGGTTGTTAAAAGTGGTACGTGCCATGGGTTTGTTATTGATGATAATTACTTTTGGGTTTTGATTTTGTTGTAGAATGTGGTTGTTGACTCAGAATAGTCATGTGGTTGTTTTTGGTGGGGTTGGGTTTGTGCACGATGCTGTGGTCTGTCTAGGGTTGTGAGGAGGAGGATTATTAATAGTGTTGGTCCTTCAGCTGTAGAATCTTACAGGGATAACACAAAACACTAATGATTTTATGAACTAATGGACGTTATCTTCATTCTGCTCTCCGTTATACATTGAGAGGATGGAAGACTCTTTTTTTAAACCATCTTTTTCCAGAGAAAGTCGATTTCGTGTCGTGCAACTGTGCTGGAGAGTTTCCCCAACTACTTCAACGCGAGCTTTGGACACACATGGTCTTCCTTGAAGTGAAGTCTTCAACGCGCGGACTGCTGTCATAAACTTGTCGCATCATTGTAATATGTCATGTCTTCATAGCACGGCTCGTGCACCGTACTTTTACTCGCTTTCTGACGCTTTACTGCAGCACCGGAGTCTTTGATTTTGTCTCAAAAAAAAAAAAAGAAAATACTCACAATGTGACTTCTGTTGAAGGGGCTCCGTTTTGAAATCAAAAACAACATCGCCCCCACGGGAAATGCAGCGTCATCTGTTAACAACAGACGAAACTCATGTTCTTTCTCTATCTTCACCGAACACCGCAGTGCGCGTAGCTACAGTAGTAAAAAGAATATATAATGTTTTCTTCTGTATGGCAGCATCCTATTGCCTACGCCTTGACCATGTTAAGTAAGGGGTGGCTGTCTTTATGTTTGTTTGAGGACAGTTCGCTCTGGGGCTGTGGCGGTGTATGACTGTGGTTGGTGATTTTATCCATCCTAGATTTGTGGTGGAGCCTAGGCTCCGGTAGTATACCCATAGCGTTTTATTAGTCAATGGTGAGTGCGACTTGTGGAGATAAGGTGAAGTGTGGATGTTGGCAATACAAAGCCTCATGGCTGTGTCAGAGTGCGCAAGGTGTTAGTGCTGGGTTGTGGTGTTGTGTGAATGTGGACAGAACAATGTCCTGTGGTTGTTGACACAAGGTGGACCAGGGGGTCATGATGGATTATGGCTGTGTACAGTAGAGGGCCGTAGCACTGTGGTGGAGTGTGTTTCTACACAGAGGTGGTGGATCGTCAGAAGAGAGGGTCCTGCGGTTGGGATGGATTATCGGTCTTGAAACTGGTAATTCCTATGAATGTGGTGAAGTGTGGTTGTTGATGCTGGGAGGTGTGGCAGACCATAGTTGCTTACGCTAGAGTGCTCTAGGGTTGTAGTGGAATGTGGCTGGAATGAATAAATGGTGAGGGCCGTGTGTAATATGGGAACTGACAGAGCCGCGAGTGGATCGCTGAAATGTCCAAAGGAGTTTAGGAGGTGTTCGCTTTGGTGTGGTTAGCTCGCTCCCTTTGGTGTGGCTAGCTCCTCCCCTTTGGTGTGGCTAGCTCCTCCCCTTTGGTGTGGCTAGCTCCTTCCCTTTGGTTTGGTTAGCTCGCTCCCTTTGGTGTGGCTAGCTCCTCCCCTTTGGTGTGGCTAGCTCCTCCCCTTTGGTGCGGCTAGCTAATCCCATTTAGTGTGGTTAGCTTCTTCCCTTTGGTGTGGTTAGCTCTTTCCCTTTTGATGTGGCTAGCTCGTCCCCGTTGTTATGGCTAGCCCGTCCCCTTTGTTTTGGCTTGCCCGTCCTCTTTGGTATGGCTAACTCGTTCCCTGTGATATCACATCCTCTGCTGAGAGAATATCACATGAAGTGTCGTCGTCAGTATGGTAATGTATCATTCCGTTCCTCTCTGTTGATCTCGTTCACTTAAGTGGCGACATCGGGCAAATGACGTCTTTATCCTGGCCTCCGCCGCATCTATCTGCAATTTCTCACATAAGGGGCAAAACGTTTGCTCTGTAAGTGAAGCATTCATCCGCTACATTAGATCAAGAATTGCATTAGAAAACGCTTTTTTTTTCTTTCGGCGACTGGCGCGATCCGAGTCGGAATGTGACATCACGCCGGGGCTCGGTAAGATACATTTTACGGTTATTAACTTTAACGGACAGACAACGATGTAACACCCTGAGGCCAAAACCCGCACATGATAAGCATTAATGTGTGTGTCTAACAGCTTAACTTTAATCAGCGGCGTTTGAGTCTGAGAGCCAACAGTAAAGAGCAGGGGTTTGTCCCTTAAAGATCAAAAAGACTTTAAGCCTTTTTAGGTCTCTAAGAATGAACTTAAGTACCCACTTCGCTCAACCAGCAATAATTGGGTAGAAAGTTTTTTTTTATTTTGTAGCTCTCACAATCAACAGTAAACACTGTACTCTGGCTGTAAGTGGTCGACAATGAATATTCGTTCTTGGCTCATAAAACTTGACGAAAAACCTGTCCTAATTCTCACGTTCAGTGGCAAGCGCCCGTTTCTTGCTCTCACGATCAACAACAAATACTTGTTCATTCTTGGCTCTCACGATCAACAACAAACACTCGTTCTTGACTCTCACGATCAACAACAAACCCTCGTTCTTGCCTCTCACGATCAACAACAAACACTCGTTCTTGCCTCTCACGATCAACAACAAACACTCGTTCTTGCCTCTCACGATCAACAACAAACACTTGTTCTTGGCTCTCACGATCAACAACAAACACTCCTATTCTTACGGTAAAATCAATAACAAATACTCGTCCCTGGTTCTCAGAATGCTACACCAAGTGAGGAGTGAAGACCGTACTTTTAAACAATTTCTTCCTAATGATGTCTGAGCTCAAAGTATTTACGGCGGAATAAGTTAGTTGCCGAGATCGGCCGCAGGAGTTCACAACAAGCTTTAGGTCGCAGTTCGCCACCGCCCAAAAGTTGTATATACATAAAAAAAAGAAAGAAGCCTCACCTAAAATGCTTTACCCAAACGTTCCCAAAACTTTTCCATTCAAACTTTTGTCCCTGAAATTAAGCTGTGACAGTAACATATTCAATGTAGATTTTCACTCAAGGGTTCAATTTATGGGTTTTAAAACAGCACAGAATACGCTACACTGTGTCTGTGTAAATAATAACATACACAGTGACACAGAAAGACATGTGATACGTACATCCAAACATAAATACATGCATACGTCTACATACATTATATATATATATATATATATATATATATATATATATATGTGTGTGTGTGTGTGTGTGTGTGTGTGTGTGTGTGTGTGTGTGTGTGTGTGTATGTATATAGATTTCGATAGGGAGATATCACTAAAACTGTTGCTGATCCTCCCTCGGAAAATTAATGAACAGAATTATTGGTTGTCTTCTATCTGTTGCCGCTAATGTCCTTCCTTTAGGCAGTTCTTGCATGCTATCCCATCACCTACAGTGTTCTCTCCTGAACACCACCGATCCTGTCGCTTCTGACTCACCTTAGAGCCTTTACTGCTCCTCTCCCTCCTCCCTCACTTAACATCTGACACTTCTACGACTACGGTCCTTACCCTTCCATAACCTAACTCCAGCGTCTCCTCCTACAAACTCCTTTAAGAACCAGGGGGCATTACTACGTAAATCTTAGTACTATCACTAAGGGAAATCGACCAAGTTAGCGCACTAACCCACTGACTGCAGTTGAAGGAAGATGAGGGATGGTCGATTAGATTTGTGACAATGTATGACCCCGAGCGCAGAATTCCCCGTGGAACGCTGCTTAATTGTAGTGTTTGATCCATTTCTTTCCCGACATGAATTTGTTGCTTTAGGACTTAATTTCAATGGAAGGGATGAACCTAAGAGCGATAAGTGAGCTAAGAGAAAAGGAGTCTTGGAGTATTTGCACACGTTTGTTTTATTGACTTTAACGACGGATTTGCCGTACAGGTCCATAACAGGGTTATGTAAACTCACCGTGAAGAGAAACCCTTTGTATTGGTTGAAACACTACCATTTAAGGTTTGCTGCATACTAATGATATATCGCTTCCCTTGTTTGTTCTCTGGTGCGAGGCCTAACCCAAGAGTACTTCTCTTGCATTTAATATATATTCTTATGCTTTTAAAATCTTCGACATAAGATACTGGTATTTCGTGTGTATACTGTCTATAGAGATGAGATATACCAACTTGTTTCCATAAGATGACGTTAAAAGAATCCATTCAGATTATTAGAGAGCCTCACAGAAATATAAGAGGCACACACGGTAAAGGGTAAAGATAGGGAGAGTGAGTGTACGGAGAGGAAGGAGAGAGAGCAGCAGCCAAGTAGTGAGTCGGCGTCCGCCGGGAGGCAGACGGCTCGTCTAGTATGGCAATAAGTGATGCATAATGCTTCGGCAAGGCCTCCCTCTCTCGCGGCCTTGGAGTGAAGAATATCCTCCTACTCCTCCTCCTTCTCCTCCTTTCTCATTCCCACTCAGCAGTTTCACTCATCTCTCTCACCGCTTCTTGTTCTCATCCGGGTCAAATATCCTTACCCCTTATTCCAGCCGCTGCTCCTGCGGACCTCAAGTCCTCCAGTTGTATAATTTGAGGCTTTACCGTTAGGATAAACCAGTTGGGTCGGCAGTGCGTGGTTGAGTTGGATGCAAGGATAACACTCAAGGTTAACTGGAGAGGCTGCCTGGGGAGGCAGAGGATGGGGAAGGGGGTGCTACAAAGGGAAAGATACTGAGAAGAAGAGCCTGGAGGACGGGGGAGGGAGGAGGAGGGGATGGGGGTAAACGTGCATCACTGTCCTTCCATGACGTGGTGATCTGCATCCAGCCGCAGCCAGAGTGGGCCGCCCGCCCCCTCCTCTCATTTCCGACGACGCTGAAGAAGGCCACGAGGGTGACGGTCGGATGCTGTGAATGACGAAGGGAGAAGGAAAATTTGGAGCATCAGCGGACCGCGCGACACCACCCTGACGTGCCGAGCGCCAGAGACTGGATGGCCTCGAGGCTCAAAAGTCTTCAACGTGATTTTTGTTTTTCTTGGCAGCAGTGTGATGATCTAAGTTTTGTTCAGACCCCCTGAATATTGCAGAAGAAATGGTCGTAACGTAAAGTGTGTGTGATCTGTCTTCTCTACGATGTTCCATGAAGAAATGCAGTCATTTTCATCCCCTTCCACAACTTTCTCTGCCTTCCCCTTCATCCGGCCATCTAAGCTGGTGAAAGAATAAGGATTCCCTCGACCAGACTTGACAAGCAACTGATTTATGGCTTAAGGCTGTAGTTCCTCCATATCTATGCTGTGGCCAGCAGGATCGTCTCTGATGAATCCAAGCTGGGCGTGTGACGAGGATGAGGGGTAGTTACGATGAGAGACGTCTTTAACCCTATCCAACCCTTCAGTTGGCCGCTTGGTGACGGAAAGGACCAGATAAGAATAACTTTTTCTCTTCATCTGTGTTATCATGCATGTTGTGCTTTGAGTCCTCCACTGGCGTTAACCTTCATTTGCGAGTGTGCTTGGGAGAGGAGAGAGAGAGAGGATAGGGAGGCCAGGGGAAGAGTCAGGCAAGACGTATCCGTCGACAATAAATCATCAGACAGAAAATCATCGTTGAAATAATACCTGCAATTTATAATGATAGAAATTGAATTAAATGTTGTTACTCGACCCTGCAGCAGCTGGTGGTCAAGACCCGGCACAGACACACAGCGAGGAAGTAAATCGTCAAGCCACTTTGACAACTTTTCTTACGGGTGACTGCATTAAAGTGGGAGTTTACAACTTCAATAAACCTAAAGCCCAAGATGCAGCCTTGAACTTTCACTTGACCCGCTAAAGCAACAATGGCGAGCGACCTCCTGCTTGTGTCATCCCTGGCCCTGAAGTGTCACATACCTGGAAGCTTGTCTTGGTCTACATCTAAGGTCTACAACACCATCTGCATGACCTTCATGGAATGATGTTACTGGAGTCTATCATTTTTCCCCCTAAAGGAGGGTAGATTACGGCCTTCAGTGTATCAGTTACTACAGGATTCAAGGTTTTACATGTAATCTCATTCTACGTGGATCAACAGAGCTGTCGCCCCTCGCATGAAGATCAGTGCATCAGTGCATCTCGGGTGCTTGAGGATTATGAAGGTTATTAATTTGGTTACTCGAGGAAGGATGATCACAAAAATTTCATGCGCCTGCTGATTCATACTTTGATTTTGTCTCGGGTGCAGGAAAAGAAGTCATTGACTTCACTGAAATTTCCCCGAACGTATTATAAGAACTTAGATGCCTCCAATACTTCCTTCCTTTCCATGTGGTTACGAGACATTTCCTCTGTCAGTCAGTTCCATTGTGGCCTCAAATCTCACCGAAGAAAGTTTTCAGCCCGGGGGTGCCGGGCTGTTGTGTTGTGGTTACCCAGCGATGTATGAGGCAAGTCATCTTGTGTCCCGGGGTAACTAGGTAAAACTTTCGCCCAGGAGTCGTAGTGCTTTTCTGAGGACCAACCATTACTGGGGAAATTTTAGGTAATTGTTGCGGAGACTAATCTCCTATTTCCTCTCTGTGTTTCACGCTGCTCTCTCCCTGAACCTCACTTGTGACGTAGAGATAATGGAAATGAATCAGAGAGAGAGAGAGAGAGAGAGGGAGAGGGAGAGAGAGAGAGAGTCAGCCCGTGTGTGTAGTGACAGTCTTGTGAGAAAGTGAGAGTGAGAGAGTCAGCCCGTGTGTGTAGTGACAGTCTTGTGAGAAAGTGAGAGTGGGTCGCCTGCTACCGTTAGCTGTTGTCACTATTTAGATACTTGTCTTAGGCCTCATTTATTCCATTTGACACTTCTAATCAAAGGACACACTATACCATAAACTCCAGGGCTTCTTCTCAAGCTTAGGGTCATGTGATATATCATTATATTGTTTTAAAAGGCCACTTTGGATACTTATGCAAGGCTATTCCAGAAATTTGCATTCAGTAATGAGAATGATAAAGGGATTTTTGTAAACAGCGAAAAGAGGGATGATACAAGGGTCACTAATGATAATTTCGATAAAGATTATTGTGATAATGGTGATATCAGACTCTCTCCTTATGTTTGATAAGGAATCAATTTAATCTTATGACTCTCGTGGAAAAGGAAGTCATGTCGAGCGGTCACCGAATATCTCGCTTCGGCTGTTAAGTGATAAAGAGGGCAAACTTAGGAGTCGTCCTTCTCTTATTCAGTCTCTCCTCGCCTTCTATTTATCCTTCTTTCCTTCTCTTATACTTTCGAAATAGTCGATTATTTACCCGTCGTCAGCCTCTTTCCGTAGAGCAAAGCGAATGTCCTTCACCTCTATACCGTCAAGAGGGTCGTCTACCAATAATGTAAACAAAAATGGCGGTGATGTAACGCCCAGGTGAGGGGGTAGAGGTGCGCCATCTACCTCCTCCCATCTTCCTCCCGCTAACCTCCCAGATCC
>JAUUDZ010031235.1:0-21773 GCA_032361705.1 Panulirus versicolor
CCTTCAAACATACCCATTTTTGTTTTCCGAGATAATGTTCTCGCCTTCCACACATTTTTCAATGCTCCCAGAACTTTTGCCCCCTCCCCCTTCCTGTGACTCACCTCCACTTCCATGGTTCCATCTGCTGCCAAAACCACTCCCAGATATCTAAAAAAATTCACTTCCTCCAGTTTTTCTCTATTCAAACTTACCTAAATTTCTATGATACCTCAAATGACTTGTCCTAACACAATAAGACTAACTTGATCTGTTTCTCAGACTTAATTTTCCCTGGATACAATACTATGACACTAAAAACCTGAAAAAAACAAGCATCAACTAAACTGCTTCCACATAACAGACATGCACGACTAACCATTCCTCTGCCAAAGAAGTATTCACTGCTGACCTAATACAAATGATTTAAAAACTGGAAGGTTGTAATGAGGTTAACCTGAACTCCTCTCCTCTATTGTAAGTAACTTTGAAATTTTCAGTCTCTCAATTCAGGTACTATCTTTGTTGCCCTTCTCTAGGCTCTCAATCAAATTCTTATGCTTTTTTAACCTTTAGATGCTGGTTAGAATGCAAAATGCTGCTCTTAATTTGGAGAAAAAAAGCAAGGTATTCACATATTCTATTCCTCTTTATAACATGAGAGAAATACATCTAAGAGGATATGTATAAAACAAGGGACTAACATACCTAATACACCTAGTACAGTGCTATAGTTAATGTGTTAACACCCAGGTATAAAAGTGGCTGATGGATGGATGGATGGGGGGGGGTTTGAAGTAGGGAGCAGGATGAGCCTCTGATGCAAAGTTAATTAAGACTTACATCACGATCTCATCCCTGGGGATAGTGGAGAAAGAATACTTCCCACATATTCCCTGCATGTCATGGAAGGCGACTAAATGGGGTAGCAGCGGAGGGATGGAAATCCTCCCCTCCTGTTTTACTTTCCCAACAGAAGGAACAGAGAAGGGACCAAGTGAAGACTTTTTCCCTCTAAGGCTCAGTCATCCATTCTTGATGCTACTATGCTAATGCACGAAATAGTGAATATGCATGTGTGACTCACTAAATATGAAAGGAATATGTTTAAATGAAAAGGGTATGTAAATACAAGTGTGTTAAGATGATTCAACTGACTGTGAAAAAGCATAGATCTGTGGTGGGGGATGGAGATTTACTAGGTGGGTAAGTTTCATGATCCACAATCTGTAAATGACACTTATTTGTACTGAAGTAATGTTACTATTTACACATATTTACATACATTTACACATATCTACATACTTTTATACATATCTACATTAATTTCCATAAATATAATTTGACTTCAAAGAGACATATGGCAGTCATATAAATGTCAAAATATAGGTAGATTTTTCAAAATAAACCTGCAAAAACTAGAAATCATATGATGATTCCCGGCATTCACTAAGGAGTCTTCATATGAAGACTCAGTAAATGAGGGTTAAGTGTGATGACCAGACTTGAGAAGGATATTCCAATTTTGGTCTAATGCACAGTTTGCTCCATGTGTGTTGTCACCCCTTATTATGCATTACTTCCCCATGTGGCAATGTTGCACTACTTGTGGAACTTGGTAGCTGATTGTTAGAGCGGATTCCTAGTGCTTGTTTCTGTCCGTACTTATGTGCAAAAGAATAAAATCTCAATGGAAATAATACATATGTTGGTGTTTCTTTTTCTTCATATCTGATAACCATTTTCCGCATTAGAAAGATAGCGCCAGGAACAGATGAAGATAGGCTGCATTCACTACATCCATTCTCTAGCTGTCATACATAATGCATCAAAATCACGTCTCTCTATCTACAACCAAGCCCCATAGACCATTCCATGGCTCATCCTGGCCACTTCACATGCCCTGGTTGAGTTCACTGACATAATATCAACCCTTGTATATCAAATCATAAAGTTCACTCCATCCCGTGCATGCCTTTCATCCTCTGCTATGTTCAGGCCCCAATCACTCAAAATCTTTTTCACTACATCCTTCCACCTCCAATTTGGTCTCCCCTTTCTCCTTGTCCCTCAACTTCAGACACACATATCCTCTCTGTCAACTTCTCCTTATGTCTAAACCATTTCAGCACACCATCTTCAGCTCTATTAATCACACTCTTTGAATTACCACAAATCTCTCTAACCCTATTACATTTCATTTAATCAAACAACCTCACACCACATTTTGTTGTCAAAAATTTCATTTCCAACACTTCTACCCTCCTCTTCACATCCTCATCTATGGCCCATGCCTTGCATCTAAACAACACTGTTGGGACTACTATACATTAAAACATGCACATTTTTGCCTTCCAAATTATTAACTTCTCTTTCTACACATTCTTCAATGCTTAAAGTACCTTCACCCCCTTATCCAACCTATAACTCACTTCCACTTCCATATTTCCATATTCTGTCAAGTCCACTCCTAGGTATCTAAAACACTTCACTTCCTCCACATTTTTTCCATTCAAACTCATATCCAAACTAACCTGGCCCTCTACCTTGTGAAACCTAATTACAGTAAAACCTGTCATCTGTAATTTGAGCCAATGAAATATTCAAAATAAATCTTTTCTCAATTTTAGTTAGCAACACTCTATTATCCAAAAAAAATAAAAGAATAAATTAAAAAGATACTGAAAAACGTTTCAAATCAAGTTTGCACTGCACCACAGCCATTAGTGTATTCACCCAGTATTTTGTGGTGCTGGTGAATGTTTATCGTCTCCAATGTGCTTTCTTTGTGTGCTGGTCTTGCACATCTGTGTATTTTGTGCACCCTGGATTACTACTGTGGACAGCAGCTCCTTTCAAGTGTCATCAGCAATTACGTGACAGCTCACCAAGCCATCTATGTCTCACGTGATGCACAAGGGGAAGATTTTAAGCCTCAAAATGAAGATGGAATTATGTAAGAGTCTGGCTAAGAGTGAATCTAAGGCAGTATTTATGAAGGACTTCAATGTCATTTGCTTGTCTGCTTATACATGCTACTATTTTCTCTTTGTAAAATATTACTTATATGTAAAATATCTCAAAAATATTACAATTTATGAATCACCTGACATTAAAAATCCTCAAATAACCAAAAAATTTGTTATCTGGAATGGTCGATTTCCCCATTCATTTCAGGTAACAAAGGTTTTCTTGCACCTTGCTCTTATTCACATAAATTCTCATCTTCCTCCTTTTACACACTTTCTGTACTCAGTCACCAACTTCTGCAATTTCTCACTCGAATCTGACATCAGTACTGTGTTGTTAGCAAACAGCAACTGATTCATTTCCCAGGCCCCCTCAACCCCTACAATTGCATACTCGTCCTTTACTCCAAGACTCTTGCACTCACCTCCCTGACCACCCTATCTACTTACAAATTGATTAGCCAATGTATCATCAAACAACCCTGCTGCAGGCCAACCTATACTTGGGACCACCCACTTTCCCTTCTTCCTACTTGAACAAATGCCTTATACTCTTGATGACAACTTCTCATTGCTTCTAGCAGCTTTCCTTTCACACCATTTATTCATAAAACCTTCAACAAAGCATATCTATCATCCCTATTATATGCTTTCTCCATATCCATAAATGCAACAAACAAATCCTTCGGTTTCTCTAGGTATTTTTCACACATTCTTTAATGCAGACACCTGATCCAAACATTCTCTTCACTATGATACTTTGGTTATGCCTTCACCTTCTCAGTCACTACTTTCACATACAACTTATCAGATACATTCACCTTTGTCCTTTTTTGCCTTTAAGCAGTGGCACTATTCAAGCATTCTTCCAATCCTCAGGCACTCATTATAATCCATACATCCACTGAAAATCCTAACTAGCTAACCAACAACACAGTCACCCTCTTTCTTAAGAGATTCAACTGCAGTACCATCCACATCAACTGCCTTGCCAAATTTCGTATCATGCAAGGCCTTCACCATCTCTTCTCCATTCGCCAAAGCACTCCCCATGATTTTCTCATTTCACGTACCATCCTAACCCAACCATCCTACATCTGCCACCCTATCATCAAACACATTCCACAATCCCTCAAAATACTCACTCCATCCCCTTCTCACTTCATCACTACTTGCTACTAATTTCCCATTTTCCTTCTTCACTGATATCCTATCTGTTCTTTTGTTTTCCAAACATTTGTGAAGGGGATCCCACTATGACAAGCCTTACAACAACTGCAGGCTCAATTTTCCTACCTGCTTTTGAAGGATTTCATACTTCCTTTATTGACAAGAGGCATATATTGATGCCTGATGTCATCTCAATCTTTAATTAGCATGCAGAAATATCAGCAAGGTTTAGTTACCAGGAGAAAGACACTGTGGAGGGCTGCTGAGTGCTGTGCACTTACCTACCCAATGAAGGGCCCCTACCTCACTAAGGAGTCTTAAACAAATAAGCTTATAATGTGGTTCAGATAACTAAAACAACCACCTATCATATCTAACCATGTCAGATCATGAGAATGATTCTGAATATATCAAGAGGATGAAATCAGTCTTCAAATACAGAGTTCAGTTAGAGGGATGATCATGTGCTTGGGATACTGGGTATACACACTAACTGAACTGTGGTGGCCTGCAGTGATCTAAAGGCCGTAGCAGTGAACCATGGTTTAAATGTCTATCTGAAGTTGTGTTTAAATGGTTGGGATGTTTAAATGATTCAATAATTTCTTATTCTTTAGTATTCTAAATATTGCTAATATCTTTGGGAGATGACTTTTAATGTTCCTCAAGGGTTAAACATACAAACAATAAAGCATGAAAAGGCTATGCACTCTGATGGCAAATGTCATACAAACAGTCATCCTCTTTCTGAATGGCAATCACTAGTGAAGATGGAAAAAGGAGGCACTAGTTTTTTGACATCTCAGAAATGAGACCATGCATGAGCAGCTACTTACTTTCTGATTATCCTTCTTATATGGAGAGTCAAGCAGAAATAAATATCATATTACAACAGCCTGAAAAACTGACAATCACTGGGTGACTCACCAAGGTATAGATAAGCTGTGGCTTAGTGGAAGCTGATGGGGATAGGAGCAAATGCAGCATGGTGTCAGAGTGTTTCTGGGTGTACAGTGTCAGCAGTTCCCATCCCTCTGCTGAGCCACAAGTATCATGCTGACCTGTGGATGCAAAATAAATATCAGTATTACAATCTCACTGTACTCTGGTACACTTTAATGGTACTCTCAAAGGTTAAAAATCTATTCCAATTTCCATCTTTCTTAGAGTAGCATAACTGTAATAAAATTCATAGAAAAAACATTTACAAGAAATTTCCCAGAAGCATGCAAAAAACAGAGATGGCAGATATATAAAATTGGGTTCGAACTCTAGATGAGACAAGCAACCCAAAACTGAGATAACAGTATGCTAGGAATCCTTCAGTCAGTATGCCTTGAAGAAAACAATGACTAACAAAGTATGCTTAATTGTTCGGAAAATATGAAAGCAGATAAATAACAAAATACTTTTGACAGAAAAACAGGAACAATTATTTGGGTTAAAGTTCTGTGTTGATAAAGCTAGCCAATGACAATGATGTAAAAGAAGTTCTCGAAGTTGATACTTTAGCGGCAATACAAACAACAGATTGTTTAAACTGGGATCTGCATGGCCAAAAAATATGGAGACTCAGTTTCTACAAAGTGTTAATATGCTTTTTTGGAACAGCATGTCACTCGAAACACAATGGTCAAAAGTACTGTTGTGCTATCATAGACAGATTTGAGTTTCATTGTCTCAAATTAACTGAATATACTTTGTGTGAAGCTCTGTCCAAGGTGCAATATATAATGAAAAAGTGAGTACAGTACCTATGAAAAATCAGCAGATCCACTTCATCAAAGGAAAGTACCCATAGGAAACAATGATGAACTTCACAAATACTTTAGGGATACAGATTTAGAATTTGCATTCTATAGTTTGAGGAAAGAATAATGTTACATAAGGATCATGTGAAAATTGTAGTGAAGCACAAGAAAAAATTCTGCTCTTCTTATTACCCCTACAACCTCATTAAAGGTGCACTGCTATCAAACTGCAGGTTAAACATACACAATAACCCTGGGGAAAATACGCATATTATTGCATGACCTATGTGATGAGATGGAACTCTTATCATTCTCATCAGGTGGTGAAAAAATGAAGAAGAATAACATGAGAAATGTGAAGAAGTAAGAGTGTTTAGAAAGTGTTTACATAAGGGACTGTGCAGGGGGCAGGAGGGGCAGAACAAGAGGCCATCCCCACCATGACTGGCTTGGCCTTTCTTCAACTGGAAGAGATTATATAACATCTATGCCTCTTTTCATTAGGTAATCCTAAGTGAAGAGCTCTAACATCTCAAAAAACAAAAAAGGAATGTACAACATCCACTCCACACGTTGGCCACTCTTCCCCACATCATATTCAGTGCATGCAGTGGAATATTTATGGTGAAAGGTACAAGAATAAACATACTCAAACAACATTACATATAAGCAAAATCAGCAAAGGTAAAGTAATCTGTTGTAACTAAGATGAACTCATGAACATCTGACTAGCATAGCTACCAATGATGCTAAAAAATATAGATACAGTACAGTTAGTTCCATGCCATATCATTAAATACAGCCAATAGAAAAGTCTATAGATATGACATATGAAAGCCACAAGTAAAGGATACAAAATGAAAACATTTTAAACTGATGAAATCAGAAGCAACTGTCAATACAAATGCACTATGCAAGTGTGAACAAATGAGTAATGCTGGTCAACTGCTGAGAGGTGCCACCCACAAGCTCTGCATCAGTGAAGTCGGAGTCCTGGGTAATTTGTTGGATGGTTATTGGGTCTTGGTGGACTAGCATCAGCTGGCACCATGGATATCATGGTCAGAGAAGGTAAAATTCTTCTCAGGGGGTAAAAGGGTCTGACCCCATGTGAGTAGTGCTTTGTCTGATACTCACTGGGTTCTGTCCAGGGGCAGAAAAGAAATTTCCTGTTCTCTATCCTAAGAACAATTTCCTGGAATCACATCACAAAGCAGCAGAGGCCAGCACTTTCCTTGGCTCTTAAGCTGCCCTTGGAACTCACAGGAAATCAGAGATTTAAGGCCTGTCAGTTTGCCTATTGGATTAGCCAGTATTTATTCCTACCACCATGGCCAAGGCTTGATCCTAGGATCTTGAAATTCAAGGCCAGCTCTCTGAGTACTCATCAAGACATTTATAGTCCCTGCAAGTCACAAAGTGCACAAAATTCTAGCGGGATGATTTATCATCTCTACTTAACCTTGTCCAAGGGAAGTAGTAGTTCCAAAGATGTGGAACAGGGAATACATTGTGCTCATGTTTAAAAAAGGTGATAAGGAAATCAGTGAACTACAGGCCATTTCATAAAAGCAGACTTTGTAAACAATGGAAAATATAATCATGACACAAATAAATGACTATTTGCAAAGTAGAAACTTTTTGACAGGGTGAGTTCCAATTTAGATCAAAGAGAGGTATGAGTATACTGTGTGTTCTCGGAATGCCATAAAGCCTTTGATAATGAACCACACTGGAGATTGATATAAAGCAATGGCTATGGGCAAGAAAAAGAGCACTCCTTCACTGAACATTTTACCTTAATGAAAGGGAGCAAAGAATGCAGGTAAGAGGTGCATCCATGCAGTGGGTTGGAGTCAAAAGTGGAATGTCTGCTACTATTCTTGGTGTATACATATGACTTGCTGGACAGACTGGAATTGTATCTAAACATGTTTGTGGATGATGTCAAGGTCATGAGAGAAATAAGGAAAGCCAAGACTGCATCTCAATATGGGGGAAGAACCTGACAAACTTTGTCACTGGTGATATTAATGGAAAATGAGATTCTATCTAGGTAAGTGCAAGGTAATGAGGATGGAAGAGAGCAAAAGGGGACTTCATTGCAATTATTACCATTCAAGAAAAAAATTACAGAAATTCATGTGTGGAAGAAATCTAGGGGTCTGCATTGTGCTTAATCTGATCTACCCACCAAGAGCATTAAGAAAGAGGCAACCTGTTGGCAAATATCGAAGTCTCATTCGAGTTCAGCATATGGGTGTTTCATAAATTTTTCACTATATTTTACAGATCTGGTCAAAATACTGAAAGAAGCACAAAGATCACAGCAAATATGATGTTGGGAGAGAGAGAGAGAGAGAGAGAGAGAGAGAGACTCATAACAGCCTTTAAGTTTCTAAATCAGATGGATGATACTGGTGAACAGTCCAAGAGATGCAGCAGCAAAGTTACCAGAGGCCATGACAAAAAAAATAGCTAAGAAAGGATGTTAAAAAGTATTGGTTTAGTTAGGAGAAAGAGCCCTTTGATTGGAGAACTCTCTCCCCATACGGTACAAATAGGTAAAGATAGTTAAGTATCAAAGGAAAAGCGATCATATAATAACTGAGTTTGATATGAGGTTAACATGGATATAAAAGTCAAGAAACCAGACTCAAAAAGGAGATATAATAAATCATGGAAGCTCCACAGAGCTAAAGAATTTCTTTGGGAATATAAATCAGGAAATGGAATTCTGGAACCATCATATGGTTAGTTGTCATGGAAGGTTTTGTCGATATCACGATGAAGGAACAGGAACAAAGGTACCTTTAGTTGCAAATACAGAGAAGTTAGAAAAGTGATAGATGCCTTGGAGGAAGCTGCATGGATTCATACTTTGTCTGGGATGTCATCTATGTCCAGCATATACTGTGCTAAAGATTCACCTTAATTGAGGACAACAGCACTCTACTAAAATTGCCTTGATTGAGGACAAAATGACCCAACTACATTTTCCTCAATGAAAGATAACATCATTGAAAAGGTTAAACAGTGGACAATATCAATTGATGGCTACCTCTTTTTAATTATATAGCTGACTTACTGTTCCAAAAATAGAGGTCTCTCCTGTTCCTGGGAAGGTGTGGGAAAAACTGTACTTTCCTTAGTACCCCCAGAGCTATCAATATATGTGCGAGGTCACTGACCTTTAAGTCATGCAAACAAAGTGCCTTGCAGAAAATACGTAGACTGTTGGATGACCTAAGCAATATAGAAAAAATTCTTATCACATACCAGTTGGTGAGAAGAGTGAAGAAAATATGAGAAATGTGAAAAATATGTGACTTTGAAGGTACTTTTAACATGATCAAATAAGGAGAAGGAAGGCCAACACCTGCATCCCACATCATACTCAGCTATGTAACAGCTATCATTCTCTTCATGTGATACTGGTATGATAGAGAATTTGTAAAAAAAAAAATTCTTCCCATGCATAAAAGCATCACTCCCAGCTCATACTCATTTCTAGTGTGAGCAGTGTGATATTTCTTTATTCACTATAATTCTATTGCTGTGCCTGTGCATAATATACAAGTAAAGTGTGAAAAGTAAGTTCAAAAGATGGATAGAAACCTCTAATATTCCTCCACATATGTACCAGCCACTCTCCCTCCTCACTCAGTACACTGGTCAACAAACATTTTGTCTCACGGAAAAAAATATGTCATGTATTTTTGCATTCTGAATCAAAATATGTTTTCAGAATTTCTCTATCGCCCACAGTTTTTTTGTTCCATCATACTTGCATAACATTACGTACAGTATATATGTATCTTTGCTCTATAGATCATTTGAAACAAAAAGTTTAACAAACAGCTATTGTCATTATTTGTGAAGTGCAATAGCTTCTCTTTGAAAGCACAAGCCTAGATAAATGATTCATCAGGGGTCTGCAGAAACAAAATTGGAAATGTTGGGGCACTCAAACAGTGCCTACTTCTGAGCAGCAGTTCTTTGTTGGTTGCAGGCTAGAACTCAATGTGTAAGCAGTGTCTTTTCCACTCTGTTGACAGATTGTGCTTTTGTGTATTGAAATGTTATGCTGATACCCCATCCACCATTATAATGCTGAGAAACTGTGTAAATAGTCCAAATTCTTTCTGCTACATCTATAGTGAACTGACATTCATATTACAAAAACATTCTTTCACACCCCTCATTCAAGAAATGTTATGAGGATTACTTTGGTTGTACAGAGGGTGACCAGGATAAAAGTTAGGCTCCCCATAATTGTTGTGTCACATGTGTCAGGCTTCCTACAGCATGGGCAAAAGGTTCATGCTGTATGCCTTTTGTCATTCCTATGGTCTGGAGAGAACCCAAAGATTATGCTTTGAATTGCTACTTCTGCACAACAAATAAAAATGGTATTACATCAAAATCGAAGCATATTGTCAAACATACTAATTTGCCATCTGCTATGATGCCAGTACCTTAAGAGTCAGGAATTACCTATGCCAGAGCCTCTAAGAAATATGACACTGAGTGATAATGAGTATGATGATGAGAAAGTAGACAAAGTAGAGGACAATATTTGAAGCAAGCTGTTCTTCAAGTGAACCATATTTGCTGAGTCAAGATCTCAATGATCTCATCTGTAATCTAAATTTGTTTAAGAATCAAGCCAAACTTTTGATTTCCAGGTTAAAGGGCTGGAATCTTCTCCAGAATGAAACTAAAGTTTGTTTTTATCGTGATCGCCATGTCATTTTCAAAGAATGTTTCTCCCTTGAAGATGGTGTTTTGCAATATTTGGCCATGAATATAACACTGATGAGTGGCACTTGTTCACTGACTCATCAAAAGTAACCTTGAAAGCAGTTCTACCCCACAATAAAAATTGATTCCCCTCCATTCCTCTGGCTCACGCAGCTAACATGAAGGAACTGTATGAAAACATGAAGCTTCTTTTGGAAAAATTTAAGTACGGGGACTTTAAGTGGAACGTGTGTGGTGACCTAAAGATTGTGGCACTTTTATTTGGAATGCAACTTGGTTATACGAAGTTCTGTTGTTTCTTCTGTGAGTCAGACAGCTGGGACAAGAAAAATCATTATGTAAAGAAAGTATGGCCAAAACAAACATCACCAACTCCACTTAAAAAAAAATGTCATCAATCCACCTCTTGTTGATCCTGAGAAAATTTATCTGCCTCCTTTGCATATTAATCTCAGGTTGATGAAGAACCTTGTCAAGGGTATGGATAAAACTGGCCATGGATTCACATATTTGAGGAATAAATTTCCCAGAATCAGTGATGCAAAAACAAGGAAGGTATTTTTGTAGGGTCACAGATCAGGGAACTGCTTTGAGATGAAAATTTCGATGAAGAGCTAGATGAAGTTGAAAAAACTGCTTGGCTGTCATTTATGAGAGTTTACAAAGATTTTTGGGGGAATCAAATATAGAAAATTACAGTGATGTTTTAAAAGATCTATTGACTTCATATAAAGCTCTGGGGTGTAATATGAGTCCAAAAATTCATTTCTTGGACTTGCACTTAAATTTTTTCCAGGAAATTCTTGGGACAGTCAGTGATGAGCATAGCGAAAGATTTCACCAAGACATTTTGGATATGGAAAAACAGTACCAAGGAAAGTGGAGCTCTTCAATGTTGGAAGTTTACTACTGGACACTAAGGAGGAATGTTCCTGAGGCCGAGTATAGCCAAAAATTGTACACTTCTACATTTTAGATACACTTTTATGTGCAATACCAGCCTTATTCATAAATGAGTAATATACACTTATTGTAAAATTTAATTGCTCTGTCACTTTTACACCATGCCTGGTAGAAAAATTCTAAAAAGATTCAAATTCAGCAAAACAGAAGTTAAAACTTTGTTGAACAATGTTATCAGTGTGTGCACTGTAATACTTCTAAAGACTTTCATGTCACTTATCATCAATGTTGTGCTTGTGCATGAAGTAAGAGTAAAGTGTGAAATCAAGTTCAAGACAATATTCCTCCCCATAAGCACAACCAATCTCTCTCCTCACTTTTTATCAAAGTGTATGGTGTAATATTTCTATACAAATTTGTTATTCAACAGAATTGCTGTGCTTGTGTATGAAATAGCAGTAAAATGTAAAAGCAAGTTAAGGAAAAAGAAAGAAATATTTCCCTGTCCTCACTTCTTGGTAGCTGTCATACTCATCAACCTTCACCTCTCACTTAGCACTGGACAAGGCAGGTACAAAGGTATCTATATAACTTTCTGAGAATTTTCTCTTACTTTTATATGCTAATCTATCACTTCAATTTTTTGCATTCCTTGATGGGCTTTCTGGACCATGCCCAATATCAAATGGTTATAGAGACGAACCTAGGAAGTTACTCTGAACTGTAGACCGGTCTCTCTGGTGAGTGTAGTCCATAAAATACTACGTAAAATGAGAAAGCAAATGGAAGACTACCAGCAAGGGAGAAACTATGCGGCTCAAGGTTTGTCTCCCAACTGGCACACTTTTCCTCTGTTTTGCTTGTTGTCTACAAACTTCATGTCTCTCTTCACCTGTCTACACTCCTGCTATGAGACTGTGGCATCCTTTCACCCACAAGCTGAGATCCTCTACTTTGGGGATTTCAACTTTTACCACAGGGAATGATTGAATTCCTCCCATACAGATGGTGGGGGATAGAAGCCCTCATGTTCTCTATTCTCAATGATCTGCAGCAAATTATCTCCCATTCCACCCATATTCCTGACTTCTGTGGCTACTCTCTTAATATTTTGGATTTGTTTCACCTTTAATCCATCCCTCTGTATCTACACAATCTCATTCCCAATTGGTTCATTTGATCACAGTCTCATGAATGTAGCTATCTTAATGGAACCTCCCCCTCTAGCAGCCCCTTCTAACTGTAAACACTGGCACCTCAACAAAGATGACTGGAATAACTTATGAAAATCCCTTTCTACTTTTCCTTGGGTAAATTACTGTCTCTTATGTAGTGATGCTTCTGTTTCTATCAAATGCATAGGTTATTCTTGCGGGAATGGAAGCATTTATCCCCCTCTTCCTCCAAGATGACTTCTTCCAATACATGGTTCAACAATTCCTGTTCTGAGGCCAGATATACTGGGCTTGGAAAAACTCTCCTTCATCAGACTCCCATTCAGCATTTATCACCGCCTGAAATCATTGCAAGTCTGTAATCTGTGATGCACGGCATTCCTTTATTCAAAGGAAGTGTGATAACCTCTACTCTTCATCTACTGATATGTCTCTCTGCTCTTCAGCTAAGGAAATCGCTAACAACTTCTGTCGCTCTACCTTTCCTTTACTTTTGCATTTTGATGGCACTATAGCTGTCTCACCCTTAAACAAAGCAACTCTCTTTGGTTCCCAATTCTCCTGTAATTCTACCTTGGATAAATAACATTCCTTCACCCTCTGATGCTCCTCCCGATAATCTCATTTTGGACTGTCTGAAAAGTGCTTCTCTCTCTGGACACAAGCAAGGTTCATGGTCCTGATGGCATCCATCCCTGCGTACTGAAAGTGTCCCTCTGAGCTGACATCTGTGTTTGCTCATCTGTTCCAATTCTGTTTAGAAACCAAAGGTATTTCTTCTTCTTGGAAGCATGCACTGGTACATCTATTCCCTGACAAGAGTGATCATACTAATCCCTTTAACTATAGTCCTGTTAAATTGAGATCTACCATTTCCATAGTCCATGAATCCTTCCTTAACTCCCATATCCTTAGACATCTGGAACCTAACAGTCCTCTCTCTGATAACCAGTATGGCTTCCATAAGGCAAGCTCCACTAGTGATATTCTTTCCTCTCTTATTAATGTTTGGTCATCATCCCAGATAGATTTTTGGGGAGTCTTATGTAGCTACCCTTGACATAGCCAAAGCTTTTGACAGGGAGTGGCATCAGGATCTCATCTCTAAGCTTAACACTGCATTCCTCTAGATCCTTCAATTCAGCTCCTTCTCTCACATGATTTGCATAATGTCTCAACACAACTTCCTCAATAAATTCAAACTTGGACAAGATATCTCAAGGTCCAGTTTCTAACCATCTCTCCATCAAAAATTCCTCAAAACTCTCATATCTCCTTTGATGGTTCTGTAATTTCACTCTTTCTTGGAAACCCCAAATTATGGAAATAGCTAAGTCTGTCCCTAAAAAACTGGGCGTCATGTTTAGATGTTGAAATTTCTTTTCTTCTGAACAGTTGCTTCATTCATACAAAGGATTGTTTTGTCCTTGTATCAAGTACTGCTCTCACATCCAGGGTGGTTCTGTCTCTGCACCCTCTTACTTGATGGAGTTGAGTCAAAAGTGGTCCAACTTATGAACTTTCCCAGGCTTATTCAAAACTTGACCCATTTGCCCTACGCAGCAATGCTGGTTCACTTTCCCTCTTCTATAAGTATTACTTTCGTTTTTGCTTCTGGGAGCTGGCTCCTTGTGTGCCCCCACCTTTAGCTAGATGTCGTGACACTTGGCATACTGCTGTGTCATATGATCACTGTGGCCACTGGCAACTCAAGAGTGAGCCATTTTGATAACTGTTTCGTTTCCTATACCTCAGAGCTTTGGAACTTTCTACCTTCTCATACCTTTCTCATTAAGCATGAACTGGTAAATTTTCAGACAAGTTTGTCACTTCCTCCAAAATTCATAAATACTTTTCCATGTCTCTTTGTTTTCCCTTTCATAATCCTCTCTATATTTCAGTTAAGGCCTGCCTTGATGTGAAGCCTCCAACATAAAAAAAAGACAAAACATATTCAGGCATTGGATGTCATGTGTAACAAACCTTTTAGAATTCTAGGGTTAGTGAACTTTGTTTCAGGTAAAAGAGAACAATGGATGAATCACACGTATCCAGGTTACTGAAAAGCTGGATCTCTAGGCAGGAATAAGAGGCAGAATCCTTCAAGGGATAGAAAATTACCTTAGCAGGAGGGGAAAAGCAAAGCAGAATAAAGTAGGAAGGAGCACCTAGTAATAGATGGCAGGCATCCACTATCCAGAGAAATACATCCCAATTCCAACAAATGTTCAAGTTCCACTTTGACTGACTGGTCGGATCTCGAAATGGATGGAAGTTGGATGTATGTCAGCATAGTATGCAGAATTCGTATAGCTGTCCAGCATTCTTTTATTCTACTCAACTTCTATCACGATTATCTTGTTTTTTTTATTTACCAGCTTTATTATATGATTCTGTAATTCTTTTTATCTTTCATTCAAGATTCTTTAGTCCATATTTCATCATTTCTATTTTTCAATTTATATTTTTTTTCGGCCATAGCACGGATGGCCATAAGTCACATAGCTCATAAGTAGGGGGTTAGGTGTACTACTGGCTGGGTATTGGAAGTTCAGACAAAAGAGAACATTGGATGAATTATGTGTATCCAAGTTACTAGAAAGCTAAATCTCTAGGCAGGAATAAGAGGAAGAATCCTTCAAAGGAAAGAAAATCACCTAAGCAGGAGACTAACAAAGCAGAGTATAGAAGCAAGAGGCACCTAGTAGTTGGTGATGGGCATCCACGATCCAGGGAAATACTACTGTGTTGGTATTGGAAAGCCATTGGTAATGTACCCCATCATGGCCCAGGTTACTGTTTTTTGCTCTCTTTGCCTCAACTATATGTGGGTTGTTGGTATCTAACCCACAGTCTCAAACACAGTGCTTAATAACACACAATGCTTTACTCTTCACTCCAGTTTTTCTTCCTTTTTCATAACTATCAGGCCTAAATTTTCATTTTCATCTAAAATCTCTACCACCAAATCAAAATGGTACCACCACCAACATCAATCAACTGGACCTGCTCCACTATTCTGGACACAGCTCCCAGACCTGGTTCTTTCTCTTTTCATTTCTACAATATCCATAGTCTCAAATATAAACTTCCCTCTATATAACATCATCTACCCACTTCCTCCCCTGATTTTCAACATGAAACCCAACTGTCCGATGGTGCTTCCCCTCTACACTATCAAATCACTAATTGTAATCTCTCTCACTGTTTCCACTTTATAGGTGGCATTTGCACCTGCTGTTATACAAAAATTCCCATTGTTCACCTCATGGATTTCCTAACTTTAATATTACTGAGTTGATATCTCTCTGACCTCTATGACTTTTATGTTTTGTGTAGCCCCTCCCCAAGTCCCCTAGCTATGTACAAATCTTTTACTTCCCTCCATGAAGCACTGCTTTCTCTTCATTCATACACTGAAATCCTCTATACAGGGAATTTCGATGTCCACTGCAAAGATTGGCTAGGCTCTAACAGGGATGTCAATAAGCCAAGGCTTATTTCTTTTTCATTCCTTAATGATCTGAAAGAGATAATCAAACACCCAACATAAGTTTTCCACTAATACATTCTTCAAACACACTAGAACTCTTCTTACTTTCGAAACCTATCAATATAAATAAACTATTTCTACCAGCTTAGGGTCCTCTGACCACAATCTTATTCTGATCTTCTCTAACTGGGTATGCCTGCTATCTATCCCACCATCGAGATGTCAACTTTGGCACTTAGGGAGAACTTAGATGTCACCTGTGTGGTCTCTTTACTGACTTTCTTTGGGGTAGGTATTGATATGCTGGCTGGGATGCCTCATATTGTGCTGAACATAGATTATCCTGTATGGGAGGGAATCCTCCTTTCTGTCTTCTACCAAAACTTTCTCTCCGCTGTAATGAACTGATAGCATCTTGCTCTAATGCCTGTCACATCATGGACAGAATATACCAGGCCATGAAACTCTACTCTCCTCTAAATCTCACTCAGGTTTCATATCAAGAAAGTGTGCTAATGTGAATTTTCTTGACAAATCTCTCTGGTACTTAACATAAAATATCCAATAACTTCTATTATTCAATCCTTTCCTACATTTCCAACCAGATCAAATTATACCTAACTGTCCAACTGGGAAAGTTGTTGTTTTTGTTATCTTATTTTCCTCTGGCTCAACTAGTGATGATCCTTCTTCTAATCTTTTGTCCCCATCTCATACATTTTCCTTGAACATGCCAAGTTCTTCTAAGTACTTTCCCAGCTCCTAGTGGACAATGCATATGGCCTAACCCTGGCTCATATGGCCTGATCCTTGCTCATTTACTTAACCTCAGTCTAAAAACCCATTTTTTTTCCTCTTGAAAGTATGACTTCCTGTAGAAAGAAGACTGCTCCTCCACCTTATACTTTTTTGTTCTCACTTCTACCATTCTTAAAGTCAATGAAATTCTTGACACCTTCACTATTTAAGATAAATATTATGTTAGATGAACAACTCCTCAAAAAATATAAATATACATTGAGTTGTTTACTTTTATTTAAAGCTCTATGCTGAGCCTGGGTGGTGGCTGAGGTGGCAGTGCCTTATAATTTTTCCCTAAGTCAGACATCCTCCAGCCATGTCACACACAACACACTTTCATGAGTTTTCATGGAAGGAAACTGAGCAGTCTTTACCTACACTTTCATAATGAGGCAGATGATCATGAATTACTTGATGATGATGATCTGTCTCTGGATCGTGTAGAAAGTTGATTTTATGGATGCTAGCTCTTCCAGCACTAAAAGTAGACCAAGATGAGACAGGTGTTTCTAGCAAAAGTGGAAGCAGTACTATCAGTACCTGCCTGATCTTGACAACGATACATCAGATGGGTAAGGCTGATATCTTACAAATGAATCACACTCATAATGAAAAAAGATTTATTCCATTAGATAAAACATAATAATCGGTAATAAATTTTTCATTGCAGGTATAATACATGAAAAAACATGCACAGTGGCAACTCAATTGGCACTCATCATATTCCTGCACATTTTTAGTGCACTGTGTTGAAAATCTACAAAACTACAACAAATCATTGGAGTAAATGAAGGGAATACTTTACTTATGTGTGTAAATTTTTCCATTGTTACATGAATATCTTTAAAACTGTAAGGTAAAATACATTTTTTCCTGAAAAAATTGAATTTTCACAGTTAGAAAGGAAACATTACGAATAAAGGTGTTAACCTTTACTTAATCAAGTGCTTAGAATCCCATTCTTTCTGATCACCAATATAGATTTCAAAGTACTAGGTCCACTGGTGATAATATCTTCTTTGGAACTCACTTCTGGCCCTCCTCTCTCAGCAAGTCTGGTAAAACTTCTGTCAGAGCCCTAAAAATCTCTAAAGCATGTGACAAGATGTGGTATATGTCTTTGCTTTTCAAACTACCTTCCTTTGGTTTTGCTGCAGTTGTCTAATGATGTCAATCATCTAATGATGTTCTCACAAGCCCCTGTTATATATGCAACTATGTAGCTTGAGGTCTGTCTCCCAACTACCACACTTTTCCTCTGTTTTGCCTAATGCTTTCCTAATTCTACAAATTCTATATCTTTCTTTGACTACCTAAACTCCTGCCATGAGACTGTGGTAACCTTTTACCCACAAGCCAAGATCTTCTACTTACAGAATTTCAATGCTCATCATTGAGAATGGTTGAACTCCTCCTATAAGGATGGTGGGAGGATTTAGGCCCTCACATTCTCCATTCTCAATGAACTAGAGCAAACTGTCTCCCAACCTACCCATATTCCTGACTGCTGTGACCACTCTCCTACTATGCTGGATCTGTTTCTCACCCTCTGTCACTCTGCCTTTCCTTCACTTTTCCATTCTGATGATAATATAGCTGTCTCTCCCATAGACAGAGTAACTGTCTTCAGTTCTCATTTCTCCTCTAACCCCACTTTGGATCTAACATTCCCTCACCCCTTGATCTGCACTTACTAATCCTATGCCCCTTCCCATAAACTGATTTCACTCTGTCCGAAAAGTGCTTCTCTCTCTGGCCACAAGCAAGGCTTATGGTCCTGATGTTATCCAACTCCATGTACTAAAAGAGAGTGCTTCTGAACTTGTTCCTGTGCCTGTTCATCTGTTCTCTTTCTGTTTAAAAACCAGAGCTTTTTATTCTTCTTGGAAGCAAGCACTGGTACATCCCATCCTTAAGAAGGGTGACCATTCTGACCCCTTGAACTATTGCCCTGTTGCTTTGACATCTCCTATTTCCAAAGTCTTTGAAACCTCTTCAACTCCCATATTTTCAAACATCTTGAATATCACAGTCTTCTCTCTGATCACCATTATGGCTTTTGTAAGGCAAGATCCACTGGTGATAATTTTTCCTATCTTACTAATGTCTGGTCATCATCCCTGAAAGATTTGGGGGAATCTCATGTATCCAAAGCTTCTGACAGGGTGTGGCAATGGGATCTTAACTCTAAGATCCTCTCTTTTGGCTTCTCTCCCTCACTTTGTTCCCTTATATCTAACTTCCTCTCTAGCCAATTCATCACTGTGGTTGTTGATAGATCACCCTTCCCCCTTTCTCCACCAAAAGCAGCATCCCTCAGGGCTCTGTTCTGTCCCCTACACTTTCTCTTATTTTCATCAATGATTTCTTCTCTTTCACAAATAGCCAAATGCACTCATACACTGTTGATTCAACACTGCATTCCTACATATCCTTCAATTCTGCTCCTTCTTCTCTCACTTGATCTGCATCTCATCTCAACACAACCTGCACAGTAAATCTCAATGGAGAAGACAAAATATGGTTAAGTTTAATGCCTTCAAGATCCAGTTTCTCACCATCTCTCTATCATTAATTCCTCACAACTTTGCCCTCTCCTTTGATGGATCTGTAATTCCACCTCTTGACTCAATGAGCAAGTTTGGTATTAATGTAACATCCACTCTTTCTTAGAAACCCCACATTATGGAAATAGCGAAGTAAGTCTCTAAGAAACTGGGAGACCTGTTTAGATATTGGAATTTCTTTTCTTCTGAAGTAATGCTCGAATGATATAAAAGACTGATCCATCCTTGTATGGAGTACTGCTCTTACATCTGGGGTGGTTCTAGCTCTGCATCCTTACTTAAATGAGTTGAGACAAAAGCAATCCGACTTATAAGCTCTTCCAGGCTAATCCCAAAACTTGATCCACTTGCCCTATGTTGCAATGTTAATTCACTTTCCCTCTTCTATAGGTATTAGTTTGGTTTTTGTTGCTACTGCATCATATGATTATTGTGTGGCCATTGGCAACTCAAGGGTGGGCCATATCAATATCCGTCTTTTTTCCCTACACCTCAGAGCTTTGGAACTCTCTACTCTCTCATGTCTTTCCCAATATCTATGACCTGGTACATTCAAAAAGATAGGCTTTTCCTTCACTCCAAAATTCATACATACTCTTCCCTGTCTCTTCTTTTTCCCTATCATTAACCTCCATATTTCAATTAAGATCTGGCCAAGATGTGAACTTCTGTCCAAGACTGGAGCCTCTGATGTAAGAAAAACATCTACATTTCTTAACAAATATTCCTGTCTGGCCATTCTGTGGCAGAAAATGTTGGTGGAGAGACCTTCCCCTCTTATCCTGTCAATAACGGTGTTCCTTAGCTTTCTGTTGTACTGCCTAATCTCTTTCTTCTCTCTATAGATGATTTTTTCCACTTCTACTTTTAACCTTATTCACTCTATGCTGATGACTCCACTTGACATACTCCAACTTATTTTCTCTTCCCACCTCCTAATACCCATTCTCTTTCTTATACTAAATATATTTCTCCTCTCAATTCAGACCTGTGTAACTTCTTAAAATGGGGAAACAGTAAACTAGTTAGATATATCATTTTTGTAATAAAATGCAATTTCTCCCTATGTCTGTAAGATTCATTTCATTTTCTTTTATTCATCATACTTATCTGCTGTCTCCCGCATTAGCGAGGTAGCACAAGGAAACAGACAAGGAATGGCCCAACCCATCCACATAAACATGTATATACATAAACGTCCACACACGCTCATATACATACATATACATTTCACCGTATACATACATATACATACACAGACATATACATATGTACAAATGTACACATTCATATTTGCTGCCTTCATCCATTCTCGTCACCACCCTCCCCACACAAAACAGCATACCCCCTGCCTTTCAGTGAAGGAGCACCAGAAACAGACAAAAAGGCCACATTTGTTCACACTCAGTCTCTAGCTGACATGTGTAATGCACCGAAACCACAGCTCCCTTTCCACATCCAGGCCCCACAGACCTTTCCACAGTTTACCCTAGACACTTCACATGCCCTGATTCAATCCAGTGACAGCACATCAACCCCGGTATACCACATCATTCCAATTCGCTCTATTCCTTGCATGCCTTTCACCCTCCTGTATGATTAGGCCCTGATCGCTCAAAATCTTTTTCACTTCATCCTTCCACCTCCAATTTGGTCTCACGCTTCTCCTTCTTCCCTCCACCTCTGACACATACATCCTCTTTGTCAATCTTTCCTCACTCAACCTCTATATGTGTCCAAGCCATTTCAACACACCCACTTCTACTCTCTCAACCACACTCTTTTCATTACCACACATCTCTCTTACCCTTTCATTACTTACTCCATCAAACCACCTCATACCACATACTGTCCTCAAACATCTCATTTCCAGCACATCCACCTTCCTCCGCACAACCTTATCTAAAGCGTATGTCTCACAACCTTACAACATTGTTGGAACCACTATTCCTTCAAACATACCCATTTTTGCTCTTTGAGATAATGCTCTCACCTTTCACACATTCCTAAACATTCCCAGAACATTCACCCCCTCCCCCACCCTGTGACTCACTTATGCTTTCATGGTTCCATCCACTGCCAAGTCCACTCCCAAATATCTAAAACACTTTACTTCCACCAGTTTTTCTCCATTCACACTGACCTCCCAATTAACTTGTCCCTCAACCCTACTGAACCTAATAACCTTGCTCTTATTCACA
>JAUUDZ010031236.1:0-10994 GCA_032361705.1 Panulirus versicolor
TAAACGAAACAGAGACATAAATTTACTTGTAGCACAGTAATTCACTGTTTTAAGCACAAAATCCCTAAGGTATGTTTACCTCTTGAACCAGTGCAAAAGAGACATATGAATTTCGTAACTGATCATACCAAACTGAATGATAATCACACACGACGTACGAAAACGATAACGAACACGAAGAGAGAGATGATAGGGAAGATGGAGAAATCCCGGTGCTAGATCGTAACTTCTACAACATCTTTGCAAAAACTGAACGCAAGGACTTTTCAATCAACGTTTAAATCCAGCATTACGAATCGCGTACGAATTGTTATTACGATGGATACAAATTAATGTATACAAATATTCTACTTTCCACGCTATTTCCAAATAAAAGCTATCCTTCTTTTCTTACTAAGCGAGACAGCTTGACCTGTGGGCATGAAGGCCCGACGACACCTAGGCACCATGACCCAGGACAAATGTACAACCATTACAGGTCTCACTCCTGAACTCATGGACCACGTTCATTAGCTCAGAAGTGCATCTATACTCGAGAACTGAGCTGTAGTGCTCAACAGCTGTACCGTCATGTCCAAAGTTATCGCGTATGAATGCTCCTTCTCTGGCCACTTACACTAGTCAGTTTTACCATTTCTTTGTCTGGCCATGTTTATAGCCTCTTTTGGCTATCACAGATACTCAGATGTGCTTCCCTCTAATCGTGTGTGTGAGTGTGTGTGTGTGTGTGTGTGTGTGTGTGTGTGTGTGTGTGTGTGTGTGTGTGTGTGTGTGTGTACATAGTCTCCCATTTCAAAGTCCTTAACACAAAGAAACAGGTAAGACACTCTACCAGTCCTAATTGGTCTTCAGCAAGGCAGCCATCACAAGGTACTCACCTGCAACACAAGAAAATAACATTAATCATGTTACGGCAAAGTAAAGCGAGGCAGGGAAAGGTAAATAAAGGTAAGGAAAATCAAGTTAAGGTAAGGTAAGGTAAGGTAAGGTAATATAGGGTAGATACATTAATTAAACATAATTAAGGGTACAAGCCACTTAAACCTATAAATGATATACAAAGGACAGGGATTAGTCCCCTCATCAACCACTGATATTTACCTTCATCACCTTTGTGTCATAATCACCGTATGACTTTACATATTCCAACATTATGAGTCCAGATGTTGTCATAATGGTGTTATGAACCAGACTGCATTGGGTTGCTGGCAACAGACCTCCTCTATAAGGGCCAACTTACCCTATGATATTACCTCGTCCTATCAACGTTTGGAGCAAAGTACTCGACACATCATCCACTTGCGAGAGGGGTCCCGGGCGGGCCCAAGAATTTGTCACATCCAAGGCTAGCGCCATCACGGCCTGTACAGTGCCGCCGGTGCAGTGTGTACCGTACACTCCCTCATGCTCTCCACGTCACGTCGTGTTCTAAGGTGATCCGGTATGATCTAACATCAAGGAAACCCGATGTCGTTGCCGCTGCCTCGCTTTAAAACTAGGTCAGTGAGGTTAGCCTTACGGGTCACACGGTTCATAAGGGAGGTTGGACCGAACCAGCCAAGCGCCCTCGATGTGACATACGTATTTACTGGATCGTTGATCAAAATGCTTTACACGCCCTACGATCTTTTCGCATCCCAGATTTTGCGAAGCACGGCATTTAATTGGCTTATTGGTAGGGGATGTTGATGACACGTATTAGCGTTAGAGGCGCTGGCGAATCCAGTAATGAGTGAACATGAATATTGTGCACCCAACCCAGGTGGCTTGTATCATGCTAAAACACAATAAGATACAGTGATTCAATGCTCAAGTTTCGCCAAGATTTTCGTAATACAACATGATATGAATCTAACACATAGCCTGCTCAGCTCAGAGTTGATGCGAGACATTCAGATAATGTTATCAAGGATCAAGATGTATAATATATGAGGCCTAAGGGAGAAGAGGACTGGAAAGATTCTCACAGTTTCTGAAAGACATAGTTAAACTGACTTCCACCACAGAGTGTCCGGTGACCAACAAAGTGCTCTATGTATTCCTAAACCGAGATATCTTCCTTCTATTGAAGGAGCTATATACAGTACTTTAGTCATTTAAGAACTGCTGAACACTGAGCGTTTCTTCATGTCGACCTGGAAGCTCTATAAGGAAGACAGTGGTGAGGGAAGATGTTACAATAAAAGTAGAAAAAAAAAAATGAGAATTACAGATGAGAGATTACCTGAAGAATGGGAAGGTGTTGTTACAAAATAAATATAAGTGGACAGAGAAGATCCTTTACTGTGCTCCAGTTACGTCCGTGAACATACACGAAGCAATCAATGATACCAGGATCGTGGAGAGGCTTAGGATGGACTGTTACAACTGTTCATCAGAAACTTACGTCTATGTGATGCTAAAAAGAAAAAAAGCTGCATACAAAAACGAAGAAATTCATGAATCAAGAATAAGTTCCTATCTTCATAACATCACATGAGAGAGAGGTGAACTGGACCTGTCATAATCACACACACACACACACACACACACACACACACACACACGACTCGCATCTCACCTTTTCAACTCTGACCTCAACCCTCCCTTTTACCTCGTGGTAAGCTTATTGCCGTGCTAAATCATGGTTTGATTTTCACTTCATCAGGGAGGATAACGAACGGTTAAGTTACACATAATTAATTCCAAGCTAACTGTTGTAGTCTGTGGTTAATATGTATCATCAAAATACGTCCATGAACGCGAGATCCGCTTTCGACTTGCCGTGATCAAGTATGTTAACGAGGGTAAGAGGAGTTGTAATGATAGTAGATGGTCAGTAGTCGAGGTCATTAGAGCTGTTGTTTTAGTGACATGTGTCGAGAACACCGTGTCTCACTCTCAGTAAAGTGGCTCGTGATGTACCTTACGAAACCATTTTGGTCACAGACTGTTCCACATTCCAGCACCAACGACCCAACAGCATCAACCACGGAAACAATTACCGGAATGTTTAACATACGGACGCGAGAATTGTTTAGCAGGTGTTACAATGACTCCCGGAACCAACCCTCTAAGGGTGTTCCGTGACCTCAAGGTACCAAAGCACCAACGTCTCCACCTTTTCCCATGGCTTACATGTGGATTCCCAGTGATGCCTTACCACATTGTCATTAATCATTCACAATGTGTCATGATTGCTGCATCTTTCACCTTTCAACACAGTGGAGAACAGTGATTCAAGGGGATAACAGACCAGTGTACCAGTATACCAGTTGTACAACTCCTAATTAGTGTTTCTTGCTTCATTCAGGTGACCATCTGCTCTGGGTAAATTCCCCGAGAGTAAATTGGTTTGTGTAACTTTGGCGTGAAGCTGATATATATTCATTAAACAATAACATTATGAACAGAGAATACACGTCACGTTTCGCAGGGAGATATGAAAAAATGGTATATAAATGAAATTTCTTGTTATCATTCTTCATGCAAACTTGACACACACACACACACTGCAGGAATCTGTGTAAGCGAGAAACTTAGGAGGACATCGTCCCTAACCTGTCACCAGAGCTCCACCTTACAACAGTATACCAACCCTTGTAGCACGTACACTCCCATGTTATGTAAGCGCATCACCTAACATCCCTCTCTTCATAATGACTCTTATCCCCAAAGCCTAGCCACACGCCTCTGTTAATCTCCGTGACACATTTCCTCAACCCACTCAATCCCTCTTGCTATCCTCTTCATCTGCGCACACTCCCCCTGCCATCCCCTCAGGCCACATCCACTTCCCAGTCGTCTTCGCTACCAACATACATAAAGGAACAGAAATTGCAACTAACAACTTGGTTCCTTCGAGGCTGTTTGTGATGGTGGAAGAGACATGAATATCACAGAGGAGTATGGTATGAGTAGAAATACGAACATATCAAAAATAAAAAAGCATTATAAACATTTGATGTAGCTAAAATAAGAGCAGATAATGCAACTAATGTATTAGAAGCGAGACATTCATTAAATCTATTCTTTAAAAGCGTCTATGGTACTGCTTTAATCCACTCTAATTGGTATATCAATTCTGTTGAAAGAGCATTTCGCCTCTTCTCGGTAAAACGTTTTCCCACGAATATGCAACCATTACTTTGACTGAAATTAGACAAACCTATCCTCATGTAATTCGTCAGTCGAGATTATCGAAGCCTTTGATGATTTGGAATATCTGTATTAGATCAGCCCTTAATCTTCACTTTTCTAAGCTAAACACATTCAAGTCATTTGATTGGTTCCCATAGGATTTATTTTTCAGTCCGGGAAGCATTTTGGCAGTTCGTCTCTGTACTCTCTCCATTTTGTCTATGTCTTCCCTAAAGAAAGGTGACCAAAATCTATCATTATATTCAAGGTAGGGATGCACAAGTAGCTTGTAAAGAGTAAAGATGCTTTCTCTGGACTTAATATTCGATAGCCTTACCTAGAAACCCAAGAATTTTATTGGCTTTTTTAACTACGTCTGTGCACTGTTTACTTAGCTTTAGATCACCACAGAGATTATTCCACCCAGGTCTTTTTCCCCGGTATTTCCTCTGTACATGGACGTACATTTCCCCATGTCATTCCCTCAACCCACTATATCCTTCCTTTACTCTTTCTACCCACGTACTGCCCAGTAACCTTCTCAGCCTACGTAAATTTCCTTGGTATATTCTCTACTCTCATACACCTCCCTAACACAGACCTCTCTCACCTCCATCTGTCCCCTGAGACTCTATGGAGTCGCTCCCAAGCGTTGAGCGAAGCTTTGACAAATCTACTCTCCCTCCCTTTTCAGTGGGAAGAAAAAAAGAAGTTTAATTTTGGAGAGAAACATTTTTCATTCTTGACACAAACTGAAGAGAACCATCCTCCAGGGTCGGTGAGTTACGGACCCCTCTATCAGTCTCATCATAGCCAATGAGCACAAGCGTCGGCAGTTGTTATTTACATGTAAACAAACACGTGCTTGGTACCCAACTCCCAGCTGCTACGTCTTCCTTCCTATCACCTGCTCAGGGAAGAGAGAGAAATTGTTCACAGTAAAGCAAGGTGTTGTTGATGTTCATATGATGGTGTTGCCAGGACCGTTGTTAATACGTGAGTCGTGATGAACAGCGGTGGGGCGTATATCCAGCCAGGAGTGATGAGCGGGCCACACTCACAGAGGTTAGGAGAGGTCACGTGAGGCTCAAGTAGAGCAAGGAAATATTTCATCTCTTCACTCTCTCGCTATCCCTTCCTTCCCCCGCTCCCTTGTTTTCCCTTTCTCTCACCTCTTCTTATCTCCTGCAGCTCACTAGTCTCAGAGTTCAGCGGTCTCCACAAACACTGTGGTATTTGCATCACTCACGTCCCCATTCTACTTCAAAGTTACACTTTCCGTGTTCGTGAGGGTTTAGTTGTCTATGTTTGAAATACTTTTGAGCAGTGAGTCTCTGTGACACAGACTGTTTTACTACTGGTGCGTTGATGTACACACTATACCATACGTTCAGCTGTGGCAGAGCGCGTCATACTGAGGAGGTTGATAAGTTTTGTATTCCTACAAATCATGCCTCACCCTCCCACCCTCTGCACCATCTCTCCCCTCCAAACTTCTTTCCCCTACCTTTCTCTTCCTTTTTCTCTTCTACTCCCGTCTATGGTCTCCTCCCCAACCCGTCTTGGCTCATTTTCCCAACCTCTTCCCTCTTTCCTTCCAACCCTTTTCCCTTTCCTCGTTCAACTTTGTTTCTATTTATTTCCTATATCTTCCCTCTCAGCCATATTTCCTCGTTCCTCATCCAAATTTCATACCTTGTTTTTCCTTTCTTCTCCAACTTCTACCTGCTCTCTCTCTCTCTCTCTCTCTCTCTCTCTCTCTCTATCTCTCTCTCGTGGTCCTTCTCATTTCCCTCAACTCTTCATTCTTTCCAACATTCTCCCCTTCTCCATCCCAACATCCTGCCCTCTTCTTACCCCTAACCCTTTTCTCTTCCCCCGTCCATCCCCTTTCTGTCCTCCCCTTCTCTTGCTCCACTGGTGTCCAAAATGGCTGAGACAAGAGTACTGTGGCAACCATCAGTTAAGTGTAAAAACGAGTCGCTCGCTAAGTTAGTTAGATCTACCAGTTGTTGATGACAAGACTCTCAGGTTCACAGTGAGAGGTTCCCTCGCAGTTCCACTTGATTATGAAGGGATATTAGTTTTCGTTGTTGTCTTCGACGTTACACTGACCTCTCTACCAATGTTCCCTCAGCCTAGAGCCATGTATTCATCGTCCGCATAAAACCTTGTCCACCTCCCCAAACATCTTTAAAGGCGATGTCACATTTACATTTAAGTATTTTGTTATCTCTCCTTTGGCCTTGAGTTCCATCTGTATACGTCTGTGCAAGGAAGTGGCGAGGTTCTTAACGTACTGCAGGTCCATGTTTTGGGTCCACAGGGCTTTGATCTCCTGAATGAGGCGAGACACTGAAGAAGTGTTGCTGGAAGCAGCCGCCTGACCGTATTTTCTAAGTACACAGTGCGCCCGTTGTCCAATGGAAAATAGCTAATCTCAAAACATCAGTCCTGGTCACAAACGCAAAATCTGAAGGGAACAATAACCTTTTTCTCTACTTCTTACGCATGAGCAACTAGGAAATAACATTCACTACCCAGGAACAAAATTGTACTACCCAGTGTAATACATTAAAGATCCTCATTATCCATTCAACAACACAGTCACCCTCTTCCTAAATAAAGATTAACTGCAATACCATCCACTCCAACCGCCTTACATCTTACGCATACTCTCTACCATCTGTTCACTCTTCACCAAACCCCTTCCCATGACGTACTTCTTATACCTCCCCGACCCAAATACCTTACATGTGCCATCCTATCATCAAACCCATATATACAGTCACTCCATCTCCTCATCTCATTACTACCTGTTACCACTTCCCCATTTGTCTCATTCACTGATGTTCCCATTAGTCACCTTCATCCGCTTTCCCATTTCTCTTCTTATCTTCCTAACACTATTAATTACTCCCCCTTCCAAAACATCTTATTTTCCCTGTGGTTTAGTGGTACTCACTTACCCCAACTCAACCGCCGAATGAGCTGATATTTCCAGACAGGAGCTCCTTCAATCCATCCTTGCATACATCAGTGACACCTTCATGACACATAGCGCGTTTTCTTGATACCATCACAGACGTCCTCCGTTACAGCGGCCTCCTCATTAGCCTTCATGATCATTAACGGCGGGAAAGAACTCCTCTAACCGACCTCTGGTGGTGAAATTTCCGACTGGACTGAATGACGTCTCGTTCCTTGATCTCTGCGTCATCAACGGCCCAGTAAATATTCCGAGTCATCAAGGGCAACAAAGGCTTACGTTTCAAAGGCTTCCACCTATACACACGGTTTCAAAAGGCTGGTCTCCCCGAGTCGAAGTTATCGACCTCGGGTGTTTCAGTGCCCACAGTGGTGCTTCCTGACGTCAGAGGTTCACTTCTTAACACACTTGGCAAGTTGGTGGCAGTGACGTACTCTCGTGCGTCCGCTGTGTGCGAGAACGGCTCAAACTTTATCGAACATCAGCATCTAACTTCTCCTCCAGGAGATGGTTAGTTCCAGCACGATTCGGTCACGAAGTCTAGAGTGACTTATTCCTATCTTTACTTAGGGATATATACTAAATCTCGACAATGTCTTTGTGATAGTTTTTCTTCTTTAACATTTCTTATTCTTATTGATGTTTTTAAGCGATGAAGTACAAAGAAACATCAGACAACTGAGCGTCTGATGAACTGGGTTTATTTGATGAAGAGAGGAATTCGTTAATAGAAAGGAAGATGGGTGTTTGATACAGGACAACACCCCTAGGTTACACTGCATCTTACAGGGAAAGAGGAAGGTGGTCCATCATCAACTGCAGAAGCAGATTTAAGATGAGTAAGAGAAGGCGACCACAAGAGGAGATATAGGAGATTAGACCTCTGCGTCATACTCTACCAAAGACTTTGGACATATCAAAGGCTACAGTGCAGGATTTTCTAAATCTCGAAGAGCGACTGACTAGACTTTAAGAACATGGGAAATTACATCACATATGGCTCTCACGAAGGGAAGTGTGATCAGAGGAAGCCTCAGAAGTGACGACTGCGGTGGACTGTAAAGTAATAAGACGATGAAAGAATGGGCGAGATCAGTCACTCTCCTTTGGGACAGGACCAATTAAGAGATGTCTACAAAGAGAAGGAAAAGCTTTGCATGAATCAACGCATGTCTCCAAAAGGAATGAAAAGCCTTAGTTAAGAAGCAAGAGCGAGACAGAAGAGCAAGCATCAGTCAGTGCAGTTTCAGAAGCACAATCCTTCAAAATACAAGGAGGGATTCCTTCACTCGCTGTAAGAGAAGACATGAGAGAGGAGGGAGGCATGTGATCTTTAAGAGGTGCATCACTTGATGCAGGAAGGTTAAAGTCATTTACTGGAGAGTTAAAGAAATAATATAAATAAATGAAAAGAAAAAAACGACATTGTCAGTGGAAGAGACACGAACACAAAAAGCGAGGGAAAGGTAGAACAAATGAAATTGTCCAGTAACCTTTGGCCAAAGACCAAACAGATCTATAACTGACAACAAATGATTATCGCACCTTCCTCGAAAAATACGCGTTTCCCTTCCCGAAGAACTTACTCTGATCTGGGGGGGAGATGAGAGCTGAATACGACTTGAAGGAAGGAATCTTATTCAGATCCAACACTAATCCTCTTGCGCGAATGACCTAGGGAACAAAGGTGGAGGAACACAAACTGGAAGAGGAGGAAATAAAAGAAGCGTAACGTATATATCTTCATTCCCACAACGATAATCTCTGCCAGGCGCTCAGCAGAAACAAAAGCATCTTACGATGATGAAAAAGATAACAGAAAAAGGATATTCATGAGTCAGTCCAGCCAGTACTAAATTGTCAAGACCGGCGGTGGAAAGAACATTTGGAGGAGTAAACAGACGTACATAAGAATGTGTTTAGGTAAACCTATAGGAGAAAAATGTGTATAGCTGTAGCGTGAATGGTGGAAGGTTCCAAACAGATCTTTTGTGTCGGAGGGGTGGATGTGATGGTCGGGCACAGTGGTTGAACATCTGCTTCAGATCACAAGGGATGGAAGGCTTGACGGCTTCAACTTTTCCGCCATCTGTATAGAAAGCTTTCAGCCATTTCCTGTGGTGTAAATCGACGTCGCGTAAGATGGGAGCCTTAGCTTAAGAATGAGAGTATGTCGCAGCCTCGAGGCTGTTCGAAATAGGTGAAGTAGAAAAATGGTGATATCCTCAGTTCGAATTCTCAACGGCCATGGTTATCATTTGGTCATCAAAGAAAACGGGCCGTCATAAGACAACTGCCTGCGCAAGTAAGTTAAAAACAAGATCACAGTTACCTAAACAGATTTCCAGAACACATCTGTTTATGGAATCATATCATATATCATTATATCATATAAGCTATAAGTATCAGATCATCACATAATCATCTTATATACGTTTAATATGAGCACAGTTTAACAAGGTATGCGTAGGAGATGTCCTCCACATTGCCTGTTCTGATAACGCTATGGGTTAACTAGTTTATCTTCCATGATAAGCCGAGACCGAATATGCCAAGATCGAATTAGTTACAGTTTCCGCTCGCTTCGACCATACCGCTCGACCAGTGAGGAAACACGACAAAGTAAGACCAGACGGGAGCATTGCTGTACACCTGCAGAAAAGTGGGAAATCACGCCACTCCTCTAAGGATCCACCTTATACCGTAGCAGGGGATCCACTAGAATAAACCACAACAGTTAAGGATCGCCACCACAACACACCGTTGTATGGGGACCAGAGACACACACTCGTAGTAGAAGTAAACTTCGTACTCTAATCAGAGTAGCGCCAACCAGAGATCTAGAGCGGGGACGGTGCAATACGACAGTAGGGAGCATCTTGTTACATCTCTAGATGGATCCTTTACACACACTCTTCCCTGATTGTTTCGTTAGCCTTATGATTAAATAACGAAGACATACTCACACCATTTTGCTCTCAAGTTAAGGTTCCTCAGTAAGACAACTTTAATGTACATCAAGGCATGATTGACATTTTTTCCCACTCATTGAAAAAAATACGGTTAATGTCCCTCACGTCTTGTATTTCTGATAACGAAGATCAAATCCCAGACGGTCATGACCACTCTCAGACAATTTGGACTCATTGTTGACTAACATTTCGTACTATGCATAGATACACAATATTACCTTCCCCTCCGCCTACTCCTTCGAAAGCCCAATACTGGCACTTTGATAGTTCTGAGTGGACTGATTGACAGTTTTCTATTCTATTTGCTAGGTTGGTATATCGTCTCTGCTGAGCTAAAAGCAGGTGTTATCATTGTGGGAATGAGGACATGGATTCCCTCTTTCCTTAAACCTGTCTCCCCTCACAATCCAAAGATCAACTACTCCCGTTCAGAGGATATTCGGACAAGGGACCTGGTATAACGGACCGAGAAAAAAAACTCTCTTTCTCTAAGTGAAAATGAGCTTCCATCACAAATCGAAATCATTTAAACCCGTTATTCGTAAGGCGAAGGAGTCCCATGGGGTCGTACCGAGAAGGTCAGGAAACTGGCAGAAGGTCCGTAAATGGAGAGCAGTGATCAGTAGCCAAGCCTCTGCACAGTTAAATTTAACAAGTGATGCACCACAGGGATCAGTCTTGGGAGCGGTTCTCATTCTCATATGTATACAACTATGACAGCGAGCTGCTCTGTAAGGCCGGGCCGTTGTGATGTCTGTTTCTTTACCAGCAACGATAAGTTTAGAAAACTTCCTACACGCTCGTGGATTTTATAACAGGTATGACCTGCCTGCCCCTTTCTCATTAAGCAGGTTCTCCATCTCCTCAAAAACTTTTAGACTAACATATTTCTTATTATCCTTCCCTGATGTCCT
>JAUUDZ010031246.1:0-10993 GCA_032361705.1 Panulirus versicolor
ATGATCCATACCAACCAGTCAACAACACTGTCACCCTCCCTTCTCAATAAATTCATCTGTAATACCATCCACTCCAGCAACCTTGCCACATTTCATCTTTCTAAAGGCTGTCACCACCTTTTCTCTTCACCAAACCACTTTCCATGATTCTCTCACTTTATCTTCAAACACATTAAACAGTCCTTCAAAATACTCAATCCATCTCTTATTCTCACTTTATTACCACCTGTTATCACTTCCCCTTTTGCCCCCCTTCACCAATGTTCCAGTATATTTGTTTTTCACACATTATTAACCTCCTTCTAAAGCCAGTTCTTGTGCTCTCTAAAGTTTACTAATTCTCATTATTCCTAACTCTCATTTGCCCTCTTTTTCAACCCCTGCACCTTCCTCTTGACTCCCTGCCACTTTCTCTTACACATCTTCCAATCATTTGCATGCAGTCCTTCCCTGTAATTACCTCCCAAACACCTCTTTTCTCTTTCACTAGCAACTGTACTTCTTCAGCCCACCACTCACTCTAACCTGCCCACCTCCCACCTTTTGCATGCCAATGCATATCTTGCACGTGCCAGCACTGCTTCCCTAAATACCTCCCATTCCTTACCTACTCCTCTTGCTTCATTTAATGTCACCTTTTGCCGATATACACTCAATCTCTTTTGGTATTTCTTCACATGTCTCTTTTCCAAGCTCACTTACTATCACCCCTCTTTTCTCAACGACATTGTTTCCTCTTCTGAAAACATCTATAATTCTTCACCCTCGCCTCCACAAGATAGTTATCAGACATCCCACCAGGTTCCTCTCTGCACCTTTACATCCAAAAGTCTCTCTTTTGCATGCTTATGATTAATGTTTTTTATTATATCATTATACATAATCGCTGTTTCCTGCATCAGTGAGGTAGTTCCCAGAAACAGATGAAGAATACACATTTAAGCACATAAACGCCCACATACACATATATACATACATATACATATCAAGATATACATACATATACATACACACATGCAGACATTACATACATACACATGTATGCTTGCCTTCATCCCTTCCCGTCGCCACCATACCCCACAGGAAAACAGCATCGCTATCCCCTGCTTCAGTGAGGCAGCACCAGGAATAGTCAAAAAGGCCACATTCGTTCACACTCAGTCTCTAGCTGTCATGTGTAATGCACCAAAACTACAGCTCCCTATCCACATCCAGGCCCCACAGACCTTTCCATATCTTACCCCAGATGCTTCGCATGACCTGGTTCAGTCCACTGAAACGCAATGTATCTATTAAACCCCTTATGACTACTCATTCCACACCAGAAGTGTCAACCCTTCCTTTGCCTTTATCCTCACACAAGCCTGACTCTATGTGATGAATATTCTTAAACCACACTATCTGCTTATCCTTTAACTCCATTCTGCTCAAAATAAGATATTCAGATTTCTCATCAAATAAAACAACATTCTTTTCACTTGGTTACAACTACACACATTCAAATTCCCTACCCTAAACCTTAAAGGAAAAAATCTAGTTTGATTTATTTCTTCTTTTCTAACTCATTGAAAGTGGTGTTAGATGTCATCTACTACTTTTCGTACTCATAGAATGTGATACTATGTCATCTACTCCTTTTAGTTGCCTTTTATGAAACAGGAGACACACCAGTAGTACTCTTTCTTCCATGTCCTTAGGTTCAAGGTATCAAATAAGTTTGCATCCAAAGTGGAAAATCAAAATGTACCTACAATAGTGTGAAATTTAAATGAAAGACTTGCGTGCAAAAATGTGATTAGAAATCAACCATTAACCTTTCTTCTAATTATTACGTAAAAAGACAGATATGAATAAATACACACCGTAGAAGACCCTGCAGTTTCTCATATTCATCGTCCCAGGTAATAAATACATCAAAGCACTGGCTCATCACTTTCTCAAACTCATCGAAAGCAATGTGCATTAAACGGCGAGTCCCTAAGACCTGTATGAAGACAAAATTAATCATTTATAACCTTGAATTCTTTCACTTTAATACTGTTCTCAACCGCCTTTCCTGCTTTAGTAACGAAGTGTCAGGAAGCAATGAAGAATGGACCCATTTACAAATGTTTAATCTCTAGTTTTTATGTACTGTATCAATTAATGTCATCAAAACAGTTCAAATTTGGAGCAAAATATATACTTAATCTTTTAAAACTTTAAATCCATATGTTGAATGATTATCTAATCATCTAAACGTTTTGAATATACTCAAACCTATTCTTTACATATTATTGTAAAACACAAATCATTTCTACCATCAAAACCTAAAAGACTTTACCACCTGTTTCTTCCTTCCTTTAAATCCTCTAGGGTAGGACCACAAATTACTCAAAACTGCCTACATAAACTGCATATAAATCATTTCAGAGGTAAATAACTACAATCTGCATGCACTACAATATAAAGTACTCATATCCAGAAAGAAGGATGATACCAGTAATTTTTAGTATTCTGCCTTAAATTCCCATTCAGTGTTTATCACTGCCCTTAATCATTACAAGTATGTTTTCAAGGCAATTTTCTTTTCTTTTTCAAAAAGAATGAGACTTCTAATCTTCATCCATTGACAGGTCTTTCTGGTCTTTAGCCAAAACCATTTCTAACTTTATTTGTTGTAATACTTTTCCTTCACTTTTCCTTTCTGATGATACTGTAGCTCTCTCCAAATCAAGTATCAGTTTTGACTCTCTCTCCTCCACTAAGTCCAACCTGAATACAGAAATTTCTTTTACCTCTTGATGCTCCTCTTCCAAGTCCTATGAGCTCCCTATAATCTATAAAAATAGTCCAAAAAGCATTTCCCTCATGGAACACACACAAGGCAAATAAGCCATGCATTAACAGAGTGTGCTTCTGAACTTGTGTCTATGCTTCCTTATCCACTCTGCATCTGTCAGAAAACTAAATTCTTTTCTTCTTGGAAACATATACTGGTATATCCTATTCCACAGAAAGGTGACCTTTCAGGCCCAGACTGCTGCCTTTTTTCCCTTACCTCAACCACATGCAAGCTGATAGTATTCAACCTGAATCTCACACACTCTTTTTCTGGACTACACATTATTCATCCATATCTTTATTTCTCTTTCTTTATTCTCACTTTTCACTTCTTTAACATTCATGGCAGTATAACCATCAGATAATTCTCCAGCACTGACTCAGAGCAGCAACACCAATCAAGAAGGGTTGGGTGGATCCCATGGCCCACTTGATCACCATTTTGCAACTGGAATACAAACAACTTCCATAGATACAGCTCCTAAACCTGGCTCTTTTTCAATCCATTTCTAGAACATTCACCATCTTGATTGTAACCTTGCCTCCGTTGAACAGGTAGTGCCAGGAAACAGACAAAGAATGGCCCATCCACTCATATGCAGGTATACATACATAAACACCCATACAAGCACATATACATATCAATATATACACATAAACATACACATACACAGACATATACATACATGCACTTGTACATATTCATACTTGCTTGCCTTTATCCATTCCTGGTGCCACCCTGCCCAACAGGAAACAGCACTGTTACCCCCCACCTTCATCGCAGTAGCACCAGAAAACACATACAAAAAAGGCCACATTTGTTCACATTCAGTCTCCAGCTGTCATGTGTAATGCACCAAAACCACAGCTCCCTATTACCATCCAAGTCCCACAGGTCTTTCCATGGTTTACCCCAGAGGCTTTACATGCCCTGGTTCAGTCCACTGACAGCATGTTGACCCTGGTATACCACATCATTCCAATTCACTATTCCTTGACCAATCCTCCCTGAGGATGGATGATGAACAGCTCAGTTGAAAGTGGGACTTCTGCCATAACCAGGATTCATACCTATGCACTAAACCCTGGACAGCCTTTGAATGCATCACAGTCAGAAACGGAAGCCATCATGGATAGTGGCATTTCAGTTGTAAGTCTGTTTTCCAACTTGATCTAGGGTTTGGCTCAATACCTTGAGGGGTTTTCTCTGAACCATATGCCCTCATTTCTCAATGGAAGTATTTGTTCTTGGGTGCCTTGCATCTGTAGTTTCAAATGTGTGTACAAAGTAAGCACAATATTAAGCATGATCTTGATTGTTATAAGAGGCAAGCTCTCTCTAACATATAAGTCCAAGGTCAAAATAATTTTCTTTTATAGCCATGTAGAGCAGGTGCGTTCATCTATCACATCGATATACCATCAAGAATTGTGCTGTTCTTTGTAATATATCACTTCAGACCCTCTACCTGAAGAGTTCGCAATTTCTCCAAAAGGTAGCTTGTACCATAATTCTGAAGCAACAGGCTTTGGTGAAGAGCACATTAACTTAAGGAATTCATCCAGAGTAGTTTACCAATCTAGCAAGTTCTAATCTTTCTAATTCATCTGCACAATGTTCATGTACAGTCCAAGTTTGACTGTTGTAGGTAAGACTCCCTTCAGGCTGCCAAAAGCACAAAGGCCAGTATGAAATACAATCTCTTCAAATCTACTCCTAGACAAACTTTCCCATTATGCAGATGATCTCCAGAAAGAGATGGAAGTCTCCCAATGAATAATGACATTGTTTAACATGGTATGCTTTTGCTTCTGCTTCAATATAAAGTGAAAGTTGAACAAGCTCCATATGAACCTGCTGAGGTAATCCTTGCACATCAGAACTATTCTATGCCTGTGTAGTTATCAGAGATGGGTCTATGGATTCAAGGTAAATAAGTGATCCAAGTCTTTTCAAGTGAGTTGCAACAGTCGGACAGAAGTGTTATCAAACCTGTCATTATCAGTATAACCTGATCAGCCTCATGTGTGCTTTCACAGTTTCCGTAACATCAACTTTTTTCTGCCAACAGTCACTGTTGATATACTGTAGATGGAACAGCTGAGGTGAAGTTTTCAGACGTGCTTAGCACTTTCTTTAGGCTTATCTATCAATATTCCAGCTCATACATTTATACTATTGCCCTTCGTGATTGAGAAATTTCCATTGAAATACAACAGGTGACTCTTACGTATAAATGACAGATCCTGGCACATCCCAGTGTTCAGTGGTAACTGGCAAGATGTTACTATATAAACTATCTTTAATAAAGGATAAAAGGATCATTCTGTAACACAATACTTTACTACAATACTAGTTCTTTGTTGCTATGAAGAGTTACTTGATATTACTGGGAAACAATTTTGTATGATACACATCTAGACTAGAATTTAATTTGTTTCTAAATCTCTTGAGTATTGAGTATGATAAAATGTAACATATTTACAATAATTTGAAAGATAATTACTTGGCTTTTCCAAACACACAAAGACTGTATACATAACACAAACATGAACGAAATTAGAAATTAAAATATGTTGCATGGTATGCCAATGGGGAAAGAAGCAAAACATGTACCAAATGTACAAAAATGAGGAAAACTAAAGTAAATCACCACATTGACCAGATCAACATTCAGATTATGATTCCTAAATAAATCAGCTACAATAAAATACCGGTGTTATAAATTTCCCTCCCAGGTGACACACACCTCACCATATGCCTGGTTTATAATTGATCTGTATGTTGCCAGAGAAAACTATTCAAAATATCGTATATGAATTTTGCAGTACATTCATACTATTCATGACCAATCTTGGTTTGTTCATAATCTATCAATAATATCCACAAACTATATACCTATGTAACAAATAACATAAGCAATTTAATATTCTCTGAAAAATAGAACTATAATACAAATAGAATTTCTATAATTACTTTTTTTTTCTTTCTGTTGAGCATTTGGGGCAGTACCACTTGCCCTTTGGCTTTGTAGTCAAGCCCACACATGCAAAGTGGAACCATTCGATGGGACACTGGAAAAGAAATAATCAGCATAAGAACAAGGGAATTTAAGATTCATATATTGGTACAAAATCTATATTTAGCAAAATAAATTAGACTGGGAGAATGATTCAAATAATCTGATGAAAAAATATTTTGCACTTCCTGCAGTCATTTGAGATTCTGCTTACATATTTATGATGAAGACATCATACATTACAAAGTTAAAAGGTAAACCAAGTTGCTTAACTATTGACAAACAATGGTTAAGGGCCATACTCAAAAACTGCACTGAATGCTTAAATACCAGACAACCTTTAGGAATAATTCCCTTGAATCAACTGGTAATATTGAATAAGCATAATGCCTGGGGCTACTATGTATAGAATGATTCTTTTTCTCCTTGGAGCCCTCTATCAACAGCCACAGTACTTTTGCTACAAAATCTAATATGATTTATAAAAAAGGTTAACTGCATTAAGTAGTTCTGATACTGGAAGACAGCATACTGACTTTGTGAAATATAAAATTTACTTCATGATTACCTTACAATAATCTGATGATGAAACCTCGGTTTCTCCTCTTTACCTTTACAATACTGTACGAAGCTTCAGTATAATACTTTAGTAAAACAAAATTATTAAATACAAAATATACTAACATCTCCAGTTTGGTATTCCAAACTTTGGAAACTCCTGCTGTCCATAATTCAAGGCTACTAATGCTCATGTTTGTGAAATTCTCAGTTTTACTGCCTGGATTTTGAAGGGTTTAATATCTCTAATGAAAAATCTGAAGAACTATAACTTTTAAGATATTTCAAGGGAATGGATACCAACATTGAGGTCACCAAGAATATATGCAGGATATTATGTTGCTGATTAGCAGAACTATAATAGTGAAGTGCCAGTTATGTAACAAAAGATGGACAAAGATACCACCTCCGTGGTCATAAGGCCTACTCAAGAATACGGAGATGAGAGTGATGCTGAAAGTTAATCAGGAAAGGATCAATATGGATGCACAAATGTCAATGTATGTAGTATGTGATACCTGGAATGGTTCGAGTTTTACTGACTGTGAGTAACTGACTATTCAGGGTGATGAGAAGGTACATTGGATTCATGTTAATCTAGGAGTTAGCAGGGTAATGGTAAACCTTTGTGGTGGTGTGAGTCAAAGGTCATTCCATATACAAAGATTTTCACAGTGTGGTCAACAATAAGAAGGAGAATGAAGAGGGATAGACACAGAACTGTTCCTAGGGGAACTCCACTGTATAGCCTGAGGATTATGGAGCGGAAGCCTTTGTGAGTGCCTATGGCTATTCATATTTTGTCATTACTGTCGAAAGTGATATCAAGTGTCTCTTGTGTGTGGATGTGTCGATGGACAAAGCTGAATGCTTTAATGATATTTGTTGCTACTAAAACTGAGCAGTAAGGGGGTTATGTGGTTGGCTGAATGTGTTATGCGAGCTTTGTATGCAAAGTGGCAATGGAGTGATTGAGTCTAAAGTTGTGATGTGTGTGTGAGAGTGGAATATCCTGGCTGATTCTGTTGTAGATCACTTTTTAAGGAGATTGGATACTGAAAACAACACTGTTATGGCAAAGTTGGACAGGGAAAGTTGATTGAATTGGATTTCAAGAGGGATACTGTACTGGTAACTTTCATGATGTTTATGATCTTGTGTAACCAGGAAGGTTGAGGATCTCTCTCAAGTGCTTGGGCTGCAACTGGGCCAAAGTAGTTTTGATGGAAATCTGATAAGCTATAATGGCCTGCTGCAGCAAGTTCTTCTACCTATTTATATCTCTGATGCCCAATCTCTCTCTGGGAACTCCCTCAAAAGAGTTTCCATGACTGGTGAACTCCAGTGTTGTTTCTTTGCCTTCAATACTTCACCCTTAACAGGCCACTGGCAGAAGGTAGCTCCAACTGCATTAGGAATTCTCTAGGGTTTTAACTACGAGTGTTACTGGAAGTGAAGCATAAGTGAACAGTTGTTTCAAGAACGATTTTACAGTGTCCGCAGAAAACCTTGTCTGCCTCAACATACATTTTCAAAGGCGATCTCACACTTACATTTCATACTTTGTCATCTCCTTTGACCTTGATTACCATCTGAAGATGTCTGGGCATGGAACTGGCAAAGTTCCTAAAGTATTCTAGGTTTTGGGTCCATTGGGTCTTGATATCCTGAATTTGGTAAGGCACTGAAGATGTGTGTTGCAGGAAGCAATTGCCTGATCATGCATTATGCGTGCCCATCACCCTAGAAATCTCACATGTATCCACATTTTCTTGCTTCCAAGTAAAATTCAGGTTTTTTTCCTCCTTAGAAAGGTAAAAGACAACCATCTTGAAACATGGATGGAAGAAATACAGTGCCCAGAAGTGAAGTGACAGCCAAGAAGAGTACAGAAAGAATATCCATCCCTAAGATAACCTGAGGCACACTGAGGTGGGTTGCTGGTGCTCACACTATTAGACACACTAATCTAATTGACTAGATGCACAATGATTTCACCTTGAGAGCATCATATGCTTGTACCCACAATAAACACTATCCGTGTATTGCCTCTGAAAATATATGTGGGTAGACAATGTTTTCTGTGGACACTAAATGTATTTTTTATGACTTTCTTGTTCAGTTGTGTGGTTGCTTTGTGGCCGAGTTTGGAAAATTATTTCATGAGTATGTTTATATGCTCTTTGGGAGAAGGCATGTTGGGAGAGAAATGCTTCATGTGTGGTGGCCAGGGTGAAATGGGAGGTGTGAATTTTCATCACTCCAGAGTTGGTTGCTATGGACCTTGTGGTTTAGTTTTAAACAAGGAAAGCAAGTCTGTTATTTCCTTTCCAGGTATTAGATTAGTGATGGTGGTATTCAAATTTGTTCTGCGATCTCTCTTAGTGTTGAGTGCTTTTGTTCATGTCGGAATGATTCCTTGTATTGTGAGGTCTGCTACTTGTGATATAGGCTGATTGTGGCTTGCTTGGTTGATGACAATGGAAAAGTATAAATTGGCATAGTATGGGGAAGGGAAATTATCCATTATGAAGTTTTGAAGCTTAAATTATAAACTGTGTAAATGATAGCTAGTCTGTTTTCATATATGTATTATTCTTTTTTGAGGGAGAGCATTGGATATGGTGATGTGTTATGAGATAGTCCATGTGTGCTGTGTTGGTGTGCAGAAGGTAATGTCTGATGAGGGTGGTGGACTGGGAGTCTGGATAGTTAGTTTAGGATAAGGATGTTGAAAAGCTGTAGCTGGTTTATATGTAGTTCACCTTGCATGTGAGTGCTGAGCCAAGCAGGAGTGCAGGCACTGAAATATCTATATACTGGAGATGGGTGTTAAGTGTGTTAGCCAGGTTCTGTAGATGCAGCGTACCCAAATTTTTCTCCCTTGCACTTAAAACCAGTTTTCTCATCACCATCCCCAGGGAACTTTACTTCCAAATATTTAAACTAATCCACAACTTCCACTCCTTCACCTCACAAGTTGACCTTATAATGCAACCTGTCTTTTCCAATTCAAAACTTGGTTTTACTTTTACTTGCAATCATTTTCAGCAGCCATCTACAGACATAATCACATAAGCCCATCATCTGTCAAACTCTTCTTCTGACTAAGCTAACAATACAGCATCATCTGTATACATTAACTGTAGCAACTTTCATTCTATTCTTTCTCCATGGTTATCACACCACAATCACCCCACCTTACTCTAACCCCATGCAGTTCCCCAAACACATAAATGTGAAATAACCAATGTGACATGACACAATCTTAATGTACTCACACATTCTAAACAGCTCACTCATACCACCATGCACTACCTCCATTATAAAATATCTTAATACCATTCAGAATTCTTTTTCATGGACACTATACAATGCCAAAACTTTCCAAAATGCTTTTTTTTCACTTTAACATGCTTTTTCTTTATCCATAAATGCTGAATACACCTTTTGCTGTAAGACTTTCTCCACCACTTTATCTATAAGCAAAATTCTGATCAACATAACCCATTTCCTTCCTAATTCCACCAGGTTCCTCAGCAATAAGGGATTCATAAGTCATTTTACCAATATTATTATCCTATCATAAACCCTGCCAACTATGCTAAAGACGAATTTTTCTATGATTCCTACCCTCACCTTTACTCCCCTTTCCTTCTGCCCTTAACTGACTTTTTTTTTCCTCTATGAATAACAGACAAAAATCAATTTAGAAATTTTGTTTCACAATATGTAACAAAAGAAATGCATGTAAATGTAAAGGATATGTACATAAAAAGTGGGCTACATAAACAAACAGGAGTAAATGAGGGAGCAAATGAAGTAGGAAGGAGGAAGACAGTAAGAGAAGTGACATATCAAAAACACAAAAGAGAGAAGGAATAGATATAGAGGAGAAGGGGGATTAATAACATGTTAAATAAGAAAATAATCATTCAAAAGACACAATATATAACTGATAATTATCTTAAATATAGGTTTGTCCTAAGCAGACAACTGGAAATTGCCAGCCTGATTTGCCTGCAAACACACAATATCTTGTGAGAAAATAAACTATAACCTTGCTTTTATTCACATTTACCCTCAATTTTCTCCTTTCACACACTCTTCTGAACTCTGTCCCCAACTTCTGCAGCTTCTCACTCGAATCAGCCACCAGAGCTGTATCATCGGCAAACAACTGACTCACATCCCATGCCCTCTCATCCCTAACAAACTGCATACTCTTGCCTCTCTCCAAGATTCATGCATTACCTCCCTCACCACCCCATCCATAAACAAATTAAACCACCATGGTGATGTCACACATCCCTGCCACAGACTGACCTTCATGGGGAACCAATCAATCTCCTCTTTTCCTACTTGTACACACACCTTACACCCTTGATAAGTACTTCTCACTGTTTCTAGCAGCTTACTTCCCACATTTTACATTCTTAATACCTTCTACAAAGCATTTTTATTAACCCTATCATGTGCCTTCTCCAGATCCATAAATGCTACATGCAAATCCACCTGTTTTTCTAAGTATTTCTCACACACATTCTTCAAAGCAAACACCTGATCCACACATCCTCTACCACTTCTGAAAC
>JAUUDZ010031257.1:397-10993 GCA_032361705.1 Panulirus versicolor
GGAATGACATCCTTAGGAAAGCCACTGAAAATTACTCAGACAGGAGATAACTTGCGGCTTATATTGTCAGGAGCGACATCTCAGGCCAGGAAGTTATCATATTTGAAGATGTTTGAAACATACGTCAACCACGACCTGAATCGTGTAAAAGATGCCATCTTGAACAGAAAAATCCTCAATCAATCCAGGGTTCTAAGGAGGGAATTTCCCAGCCGGCGGGTGACAGATGTAGCGATTTGTTAAGAGGATGGACGATTTTCTGGCGCCAATACTGTTGCTTAGAACGAGAGGAGTTTACTGCTAAGATCACAGAAGGACTGTGTGCTATAAATGTCAGCCATTGCATACCACCTTAGAACTGCTACTTCAAATATCAGAACTATCGACATATTGATGATATATGGCCACATCACCCGCTCCTAGCTTTTGCCTGCTGCTTTCCACGGTTTCTGTGTGGAGGCCGGCCACTCGAGCATTGGCTCTTATGATGCTACCTCCTTCTTCCTTCGAACAGTTAAACTGTGGAATTCTCTTCTTTTCGTCGTCTTTCCCTCGTCATACAACCTTTTACCTTTAAGATTCAGGTCTCCAAATACGAGCGGAGCCCTAATCAATTTCTATTTTTTTTTTTCACGCGAGATAACCAGGACTGGGCCATGTCGTCTGGTGGAGGGTCAGCCTCCGTCAAAAGTACCAATCAAAACTAAAGAAAGTTCCTTCAGTAAGGCAAGCAAACTTGTGCATTTGATATACCATAAGAAACCTGGACTAAAACAGCCTCCATGAAGTGCAACATCCTGACAATCACCCGAAGGAAATTATGGAAGGATTAAACAAGAACAGACTACGCGATCAGGGCAGGTGAGAGCAAACTCCACCACAGCCACGAAGGATCCACACGTCCTTGACGAATGCCCAGTCACGATCGCCGAGAGCTACCCAAGCTACTGACAAAAAGGATCCACAGAAACGATATATGGAAAACAACAGAAAAATCTAAGAGAATCCCCATCAACAACAAAGATTTCACAAGAGGCTGGATTTAGAGGAGCCTCCTCAATCCCTACCCTCTTGGAAGAGAACAGAGACAGAGATATCCCAGCCGTTGGATCCTCCAGCCCATTACACTCGTCTCAACTGGGGAGGGAGATGGCCGCCACCAGCATCTTCTCTATGCGGTCAGAGTGGCGTTGGTGGTCTTTATAAAAGGGAAAAAATAATGACTCCAGATGTATCACCACCGAACACAGTAAGGAAAGAGCAGTGGACGTTTCCAAAGTTCATGACTAATCTGTAACCTTTGAGAAGGAGCCTTATGGAGGACCTGCAGGAATCGTACGCCAGGACATTAGCTACCAGCGTGTTCTACAGCAGTTGGCGCAGCAGATTTAGGCAGTGCGGATTGGCTTGACCTATAAGGGGGCCACCTCTTGTAAGGTTGAGTTGGTGAAAATGAGATCGGGTCTTTCGTCGTTCCGTAGTACTTAATGATCAGGTGGTTTATACAGTTTTATTCGAGAAATGAGTACGTACATTTATAGTACTCTGGACTATGGCCTTATGACACACTACGACACATACTAGTGGACGGTGTGATGAGACTCGCCAGTGTGTCTCTGACTAGCTGCTGAACCCAGTTTTTATCTGAGCCTGTCAACATCCTTCCTGTGTTTGAGCGAACGTTCTGCTCTTCCTTGTGTCGTCTGTAAGTCCGCTTTACATGTTACAAAAGACTGAACAGTACCTTGTGCTCGGTTCTTATGTACTAAGCAGTGAGCCCGTGAACACATTCCATGTGATAAAACTACATATGTACAACTCACATTGAAAAGATAAAACTAGATAGCTAATGAAAATGAATGGTGTCCTGGTATATCCTACATCGCTCTCACATGACCAGTGTAAACGTTGTTCCTCCCATACACATTCCTCCAAACGATCTGTACATTACTAGTCTGGAGGGAATGATTGCGAAGTTATCGCTTCTTTTCTTCTCCTGGAGAACTGAACGGTTGCGAGGCGAGCGCCAGAAGGAGAACCTTGGGATCTTCTTCCTTGAGAGCAGGAGTAGCTATATTCAAACACCGATTTTCCGCCCCTCTTGCTAATCCAAACTGGGAATCACTCCAACACTGACCCGTCCATATGTTAAGTAGAGGCTGAGCTGGACATTATATGGGGTCATGCAGCGACCCCGTTCTTCTGGACAAGATAGATGGCATCCCGGCAAGTGGGATGCAACACTGATGACAACAACATGCAGTCTCGACTGGCTTTTCGTATCCTTCAGTCCTGCTGGCTTCTCCCGAGGATTTAGTCTGTTCGAGAGTGTGTCGACCGCATATCAACCACAGTTCACCTGGAAGCAAAGCTGTTTTTCGTAAAGAGCCATCGGCTCCTTGTACTTAGGTAGTCAAATCTATTGAGATTATCAAACTAAGAAAAGCTGATTAGAGCGGCTGAAACGACGACCTAGCGATTCAACCTTGGCTCATCACTAATGGATCAACGTTCCAGTAATGCAAGAAGGATGTTCAAGGAGGTCGGACGTACATCATGGATGCAGTACGTGTTCTCCATAATTTCAGGAACATCCTTATTGATGGTATGGGAAAAGGTTTGCAACGTCGCAGGTAAATATGTACCAGTTTCCTATCCTACTTGAACATTAATAGGTGACTCATAAGTAATGAATTATTCTGCTGGATCTGTCACCCTGAAGGCAGAAGAACAAAAACCACCCTCGTTCCAAGGTACAGGATCAGCAGGACTCCCATGTAACCTAACCTTTACCAGGAGCGAAAAGGGAATCTACGTTAAGCTTAAAGGCGACTCCAGGTAGTGATGATATTCCGTACCACTGACCAGAGAACTCTCTGATTTTCCTGTTGTTCCCGTATAACAGGATTTTCTGGGCGGACACAGTGCTAGCCACGTGGGATGAAGCAACTATCATGCCCAGTTCCTAAGGATGATATTCCTCACCAGTTGCGTCTGGAAACTCCTTGAAAAAATGATAATTTTTATGGTGATGCGGTTACTTAAAAAATCTATCTCCATTCCAATCTGGGTTCGTAAAAAGCGATGGGATCTGCATCCGACTCCCTTGTTATACTAGAAAATGCCACTAGGAACTCTTTCACTCAGATGCGTCACTTGTTACCAGTTTTCTTTACCACAGGAAAACCTTGTGACAGTATATGGAAGACTTGTAGTTTGCAGAAACTACCCGGCCTTGGGTTCTGGGGAACACTACCCGTCTTCCTCCACGACTTCCTTGCAGACAGACTTTGGGTGCGAACCAGATTCTCAAACAAGAGAATCCAGACAGAAGATGTGTCCTCCTGTGTGACATTGTCAAGGTTGTACCAGAGTGTGTCTTGTGCAGTCTGTATATGGATGACTCTTCGCTGTGCTGCTCTGGAGGAGGCTTGGTCTCCTTACAAGATTGTGTACAGGCTGCAGCCAGGCAAGCATCTCAATGGGTTGTCTTCCAGCAAAACTATGACTGTGCACTTCTACAAGATGAGAGAGAACTTCCAGCCAATCCTTAACTTAGGAATGGACACATTGCAGTGTCCAGCTTATCAAAACGAAGTCCACGAGAGCGCTCTGTATCCTGCGGCTACTTTCCCACACAACGTTACTAAGGCTGTTCCAAGCGCTGGTCCCTTGCAAGATGGGTTGTGGGCGTGAGGCGCATTCGCGGGCATCACCCACACTCCCCAGGATGTTGCATCCTGTCCGCAACGAAGCGCTACAGGATCTACACTAGGGCCTTCATCTTCTACATCCAGTCCTTACAGACAGAGAGACTACTACAGTACGTTATATGAACTTGATGTACTACAGTACGTTACATGAACTTGATGTACTACAGTACGTTATATGAACTTGATGTACTACAGTACGTTACATGAACTTGACGTACTACAGTACGTTACATGAACTTGACGTACTACAGTACGTTACATGAACGTGATGTACTACAGTACGGTTACATGAACTTGATGTACTACAGTACATTACATGAACTTGAAGTACTACAGTACGTTACATGAACTTGATGTACTACAGTACGTTACATGATCTTGATGTACTACAGTACGTTACATGAACTTCATATACAACAGTAGGTTACAGAAAGATCTGTGATTGAGAGAACCTGCCACAGGTCTCAGTTTTAGTCTCTACAATTTTACCAGATAGAGTGTCGCAGATCCCACCAGGGACCGACCCAGTACAGCCACACTGCAGGGATTTCCTTGGCACACAAAGTACCAGGTTACACAGATGGCTTCAGACTCGATAATGGCGTAGGCTTTGCGGCGGCCAGCTTCCGTTATCTCGGCAGAACTTTGTGTGACAAAGATGACCAAGAGGTTATTTTCCAGAATACAAAGTTATCTACTCTGATTCTGACGGTGCTTTGCAGGCCATCTACAGACTAAACTCGTCACATCCACTGGTGAGGGAGTTCAGAGACTGGTTTACGTTGATGTCGTCGCGGTACAAGAAGATATCTCTGGGCCGGGTCCACGCTCATACTGGTATTAGTGGGAGTAAACGAGCTGAGCATCAAGCAAAGGCGACTGTAGCTGCCTGCTTGTGCAGTCGATTTCCTTTCCTATACTACGATGTGAGGACCTACATACGAGAATGACTTTCCAGTAAATGAAGGCAAGAATAAAAGCAGACAACAAACAACAAACTATGAAAAATTAGAGCAGACGTTGGCAGCTTGGCAACGAGTGTTTACTCCAAATGACAAATAGAATTGGTTCTGGCAAGTGTTTCTGGCAAAGGCTGAGGATCATATACACAAGTGGTTCTGGCAAGGCTGGGAGGTACACCCAAGGTCATTGTGAATGAGAACATGGGTTGAGAGGTAGACTCATGGTAATGGTGGTAGAGAAAAAGGGCTGGGAGGTAGACCACAGGTCATGTTGGTTGAGAACGTGGGTTAGAAGGTAGACTCAAGGTCAGTGCAATTGAGAACATGGGTTGGGAGGCAGACTCCTGGTCATGATGGTTGAGAACATGGATTAAGAGGCAGGCTTCAGGTCATGGTGCATGAGAACATGGGTTGGAAGGTAGACTTCAGGTCATGGTAATTGAGAACATGGTTTGTTAGGTAGACTTCAGGTAATGGTGGTTGAGAACATGGGGGGGTTGTGAAGTAAACTTCAGGTCAAGGTGGTTGAGAACATGGTTTGGGAGGTAGACTTCAGGTAATGGTGGTTGAGAACATGGGTTGCGAGGTAAACTTCAAGTCAAGGTGGTTGAGAACATGGGTTGGGAGGTAGACTTCAGGTCATGTTGGTAGAGAACACAGGTTGGAAGGTACACCTCAGGTCATGGTGGTTGAGAACATGGGTTTGGAGGTAGATTTCAGTTCATGATGGTTGAAAACATGGCCTGGGAGGTAGGCTTCAGGTCATGGTGGTTGAGACTATTTGTTGGAATGAACACTCCAGATCATGGTGGGTAGGAACATCGGCTGGGAGATAGACTTCAGGGTATGGGGGTTGAGAACATGGGTTGGGAGGAAAAATTCAGGTCATGGTGATTGAGAACATGGATTAGGAGGTAGACGTCAGGTCAAGGTGGTTGAGAACATGGGTTGGGAAATAGGCTTCAGGTCATGATGGTTGAGAACTTGGGTTTTAAGATACACTTCAGGTCATGGTGGTTGAGAACATGGGTTTTAAGGTAGACTCCAGGTTATGTTGGTTGAGAACATAGGTTGGAAGGTACTCTTCAGGTCATGGTGGCTAAGAACATGGGTTGGGAGGTAGACTTCAGGTCATGGTGATTGGGAACATGAGTTTGGAGGTAGACTTCAAGCCATGGTAGGTGCAAACATGTGCTGGGAGGTACACATCAGGTCATGGAGGTTGAGAACATGGGTTGGAAGGTAGATTCCAGGTCATGGTGGGCGAAAACATCGGCTTTGAGGCAGACTTCAGGTAATGGTGGTTGAAAACATGGACTAGAAGGTAAATTCCAGTTCATGGTGTTGCAAACATGGGTTGGGAGGTAGACTTCAGGTCATGGTGATTGAGAACAAGAGTGGCGAGATAGACTTCAGGTCATGGTGGTTGAGAACATGGGCTGAGAGGCAGACTTTAGGTTATGGTTTTGAGAACATGGGATGGAAGGAACACTTCAGGTCATAGTAGTTGTGTACACGGGTTGGGAGGTAGACTTCAAGTCATGGTGGGTGGAAACATATGTTGGGAAGTAGACTCCAGCCCATGGTGGTTGAGAACATGGGTTGGAAGTAGACTCCAGGTTATGGTGGGTGAAGACATCAGCTGGGAGGTAGACTTCAGGTAATGGTGGTTGAGAACATGGGTTGGACGGTAAACTCCAGGTCATGGTGGTTGAGAACATTTGTTGGGAGATAGACTTCAGGGCATGGTGGGTGAGAACATGGGTTACAAGGCAGACTTCAGGCCATGGTTTTTGAGAACATGGGGTGGAAAGTACACTTCAGGTCATAGTGGTTGAGTACATGGTTTGGGAGGTAGACTTCGGGTCATGGTGGTTGAGAACATAGGTTTGGAGGAAGACCTCAGGTTATGGTGGGTGAAAACATGGGGTGGGAGGATGGACTTAAGGTCATAGTGGTTGAGAAAATGGGTTGGAAGGTTGGCTCCAGGTCATGGTGGGTGAGGACATTCGGTATGAAGTAGACTTCACGCCATAGTGATTGAGAATATGAGTTAGGAGGTAGACTTAAGGTCATGGTGGTTGAGAACATGGGTTGGAAGGAAGACTCCAAGTCATGGTGGGTGTTAAGATTGGGTGGAAGGTAGACTTCAGGTCTTGGTGGTAGAGAACATGGGTTTGGAGGTAGACGTCAGTTCATGATGCTTGAAAACATTGGTTAGGAGGTAGACTTCAAGTCATGTTGGGTGAAAACATGGGCTGGGAGGTAAACTGAAGGCATGGTGGTGGAGAACATTGGTTGAAAGGTAGACTCAGGATCATGGTGGTTGAAAACATGAGTTAGAAGGTAGACTCCAGGTCATGGTGGGTGAGAACACCGGCTGGTTGAGGACATGGGTTGGAAGGTAGACTCCAGGTTATGGTGGTTATGAACATGGGTTGGAAGATAGACTGTAGGTCATAGTGGTGAGAACATGGGATGGGAGGCAGATCTCATGTCAAGTTAGTTGAGAACACTGGGTTGGGAGGTATCTTCAGGTAATGGTGTTTGAGAACATTGGTTGGAAGGTACAATTCAGGTCATGGTGATTGAGAACCTGGGTTGGGAGGTAGATTTCAGGTCATGGGGTTGAAAACAAGTGGTTGGAGGTAGACTTCAGGTCAAGTTGCTTGAGAACACGGGTTTGAGGTAGACTTCAGGTCATGGTGATTGTGAATATGGGTTAGGAGGTCGACTTAAGGTCATGCTGGTTGAGGACATGTGTTGGAAGGTAGACATCAGGTCATGGTGATTGAGAACATGGGTTGAGAGGTGGTGGTTGGGAAGATGGGTTGGAAGGTACACTTCAGGTTATGATGGTTGAGAACATGGGTTGGGACGTAGAATCCAGGTTATGGTGCTTGAGAAAATGGGTTGGAAGGTAGACTCCAGGACTTGCTGGTTGAGAATATGGGTTGGGAGGTAGACTTCAGGTTATGGTGGTTGAGAACATGGGTTGGGAGGTAGACTTTAGGTCATGGTGGTTGAGAACATGGGATGAAAGGTCCATTTCAGGTCATGGTAGTGGAGAACAGTAATTGGGAGGTAGACTTCAGGTCACGTTGGTTGAGAATATTGGTCTGGAGGTAGACCTCAGGTCATGGTGAGTAAAAACATGGGCTGGGAGGTAGACTCAGGGTCATGGTTGTTGAGAATATGGCATGAAAGATAGACTGCAGGTCATGGCGGGTGAGAAAATGGGTTGGAAGGTAGACTCCTGGTCATGGTGATTGAGAGCATGGGTTGGAAAGTAGACTCAAGGTCATGGTGGGTGAGAATATCGGTTGGGAAGTAGACGTCAGGTCATGGTGGCTGAAAACGGGTTGGGGTAGACTCAGGGTCATGGTGGTTGTTGAGGACAAAATGGGATGGAAGGTAGAATTCAGGACATAATGACTGGGAACATGGGTTGGGAGGCTGACTTCAGGTCATGATGGTTGAGAACATTGGTTTTAAGGTACACTTCAGGTCATGGAGGTTGAAAACATGGGCTGGGTGGTAGACTTCAGGTCATAATGGTTGAGAACATGGATTTGGAGGTAAACTTCAGGTCATGATGGGTCATCGTGGTTGAGAACATGGGTTGGAAGGTAAACTCTAGGTCATGATGGGTGAGAAATGGATTGGAAGGTAGACTTCAAGTTATGGTGGTTGAGAACATGGGTTGGAAGGTACTCTTCAGGTCATGGTAGTTCAGAACATGGGTTTGGAGGTAGACATCAGGTCATGTTGGTTGAGAGCATGGGTTTGAGGTAGACTTCAGGTCTTGGTGGGTGAGAACACTGGCTGGGAGGGAGACTTCAGGTCACAATTGTTGAGAACATGTGTTGGGAGGTAGGCTCAAGGTCATGGTGGTTGATTGCATGAGTTGGGAGGTAGACCTTAGGCCAAGATGGTTGAGAACATCGATTGGGAGGTAGGCTTTAGGTCATGGTGGTTGAGAACATGGGTTTGGAGGTAGACCTCAGGTCATGGTGTGTGAAAACATGGGCTGGGAGGCAGACTCAAGGTAATGGTGGTTGAGAATATGGCAGGGAAGGTAGACTTCAGGTCAAGGTGGTTGAGAATATGGCAGGGAAGGTAGACTTCAGGTCATGGTGGGTGAGAACGTGGGTCGGAAGGTATACTCCTGGTCATGGTGGGTGAGAACATGGGTTGGAATGTAGACTCAAGGTCATGGTGGGTGAGAACGTCGGCTGGGAGGTAGACGTCAGGTCATGGTGGGTGAGAACATGGGTCGGAAGGTATACTCCTGGTCATGGTGAGTGAGAGCGTCGGCTGGGAGGTAGACGTCAGGTCACGGTGGTTGTTGAGAGTATGGGATGAAAGGTAGAATTCAGGACATGGTGACTAGGAACATGGGTTGGGAAGTTTATTTCAGGTTATGGTGGTTGAGAACATTGGTTGGAAGGTATACTTCAGGCCATGGTGGATGAGAACATGGGTAGGGGGTAGACTTCAAGTCATGGTGGGTACAAATATGGGCTGGGAGATAGACTCCAGGTCATGGTGGTTGAGAACATGGGTTGGAAGGTAGACTTCAGGTCATAATGGATGAGAACAAGAGTTGAGAGATAGACTTCAGGTCATGGTGGGTGAGATCATGAGTTAGAATGCAGACTTCAGGTCGTGGTGGTTAAGAACATGGGTTGGAAGGTACACTTCCGTTCCTGGTGGTTGAGAACATGGGTTTGGAGGTAGACTTCAGGTCACTGTAGATGAAAACATGGGCTTGGAGGTAGACTCAAGGTACTGGTGGTTGAGAACATCTAATGAAAGGCAGATTTCAGGGCATGGTGGGTGAAAACATGGGTTGGAAGGTAAACTCCAAGCCATGGAGAGTGAGAACATGGGTTGGAAGGTAGACTCCAGGTCATGGTGAGTGAGAATATGATTTAGAAGGTAGACTCCAAGTAATGGTGAGTGAGAACATGGGCTGGAAAGTAGATTCCAGGTCATAGTGGGTGAGAAGATGGGTTGGAAGGTAGACTCAAGGTCAAGGTGGTTGAAAACATGGGTTGGAAGGTAGACTTCACGTTCAGGTGGTTGAACTTTGGTTGAGAGGTAAGCTTCAGATCATGCTGGTTAAGAACATGGGTTGTAAGGTTCACTTCAGGTCATGTTGGTTGAGAACATGGGTTAGGAGGCAGACTTCAGGTCCTGGTGGTTGAGAACCAGGGTTTCGAGGTACACTCCAGGTCAAGGTGGGTGAAAAATGGACAGGGAGGTAGACTTCAGGTCATGGAGGTTGAGAACATGAGCTGGAAGGTAGACTCCGGTCTTGGTGGGTGAGACCATCAGTTGGAAGATAGACTCCAGGTCATGGTGGTTGAGAACATGGGTTAAAAGGTAGACTCCAGGTCATGGTGGTTGAGAACATGGGTTAAAAGGTAGACTCCAGGTCATGATGGAGGAGAACATGGGTTGGAATGTAGAGTCAAGGTCATGGTGGGTGAGATCATTGGCTGGGAGGTAGATTTCAGGTCTTGGTAGTTGAGAACATGGGTTAGAGGCAGATGTCAGGTAATAGGGGTTGAGAACATGGGTCTAGAAGTAGACTTCAAGTCATGTCAGACGCGGTGGATAAAAACATGGTCTGGGAGGAAGAATCAAGGTCATGGTGGTTGAGAACATGGATTGAAAGGTAAACCCCGTGTCATGGTGGGTGAGAACATGGGTTTGGAGGTAGACTTCAGGTCATAGTGGGTGAGAACTTTTGTTGGAATGTAGACTCCAGGTCATGGTGGGTGAGACCATCGGCTGGGAGGTAGACTCTAGGTCCTGGTGGGTGAGACCATGGGCTGAAAGGTAGACTCTAGGTCCTGGTGGGTGAGAACATGGGCTGGAAGGTAGACTCTAGGTCCTGGTGGGTGAGAACATGG
>JAUUDZ010031278.1:0-10992 GCA_032361705.1 Panulirus versicolor
TGAAGATGCGTGTATTTTCAGGTGAAGATGCGTGTATTTTCAGGTGAAGATGCGTGTATTTTCAGGTGAAGATGCGTATATTTTCAGGTGAAGATGCGTATATTTTCAGGTGAAGATGCGTATATTTTCAGGTGCAGATGCGTATATTTTCAGGTGAAGATGCGTATATTTTCAGGTGCAGATGCGTATATTTTCAGGTGAAAATGCGTATATCTTTAAGCGCATTTACAGAACACACGTTTGCCCGATAGTGTTCCCAATGTTCATTGTTCACACAACCGTTAAGACCAGAGAACAAAATTTTTATAAACAGGCATGAAAGACCTTCATGTTTCGCGTGTTTACAAGAATTATATTGATTACTTTCCGCTGTGAATCTATCACTATTTACTTGAATGTAAACATTGGTAATGTATGTAAATCACTGGCCACGACCTCCGTAATGATCGAATAAACATTATATCAACACAAAAGCCTCATCATGAAATGCACACGTTCGTAAATGTGACAAGTGAATGCTTCTCCGTGTTACAAACATTGCCCGCCAACCTATTTTCGTCATTAATTTATTTTATAAGGTAAGAAAAAATGTGCTGAATGCCATTTTACGACCCATAAACTTTATCATGAGAAAAAATATCATTTTAGGAATCTATCGTGATGTTTTGCGACATTGATTGCATCCGCTTCCTCATGATCCCACAGGTGGGGGATGGCGGTCATGACTAGGCTGAGGATAGTGATGGTCCTACGAGCTACTGTGGTGCTGCTGACGATGGTGTGGCAACTCACCCTTGCTGGAGAGGAGAGAGGCGGGCAGCGGCGACCAGTCCTGCTGGATCCTCAGCCCTCAAATGTAACCACGCCTCTTCAAGGAAGACTACGTGGTCAGCGGCAGGCTGCAAAGTCTCAGGAACCCGACTATTCTTTGGGTTATATACACCCGACCATAACACAGACTGAGGAATCGTTCCCTCGCAGACACACATCTCCAGCTAATACACAGACGAAGGTACCAGGCGCTGAGGGGATGGAAGAGCGTCGTCAGACAACCAGAAGTATTGCAAACTCTAAGTACGATGGCGGAGGACCACTGGAGACAGTCCTAGACGTTACTACACGGAAAACTAGGACAAAAAGCAATATTCACAATGACATGAATGTCCAAGTGAAGTCATTTAGCGGGCAGGTGGGAAGACCAGGGTCTCGCTTCTCCTTGTCTTTAGCTAATCCAGACAGCGTTACCTCCGGGCGGAGATTCGTCGTCCATCCTCCTCACCACAGGAGGCAATATAACGAGGTAGCGAGTGGCTCCACCCAGGTTGCCGGAGGAAGCTCTATGGTATTGTGTGATCATCCGCCTCGTAAGTTTGTTCCATCTTTCCACGGACACTCGAGCGTTTGTGCAGATAAACAGAAAATGAAAACTTTTCCTTTTAATAGCATTCGTGACTTCTGCTTCGATATCTTCTTCAAATTTTGGAATAAGAATTTGGAATATTTTGTGGTTGACTTTGATAAGAATAATCGTTATGAAGTTTACATTGACAGCAATTACATTGACTTTTGTTTACCGATGCATCTTAGATTCAGTCAATGTCAAGTCCATAAATTTCTTACCGAATGTTACGACGCTAAAGTAATACTCCTCAACCCTCATACTTGTCCAGTAAGAGATAACTGGAAAGCATATTTCATATCAGTGGTAGTGTGGAATAATTATTATGGTGACATGTACTGTCTAGAGAAAATCTGTGACGGGAAGTATGAGGTAATCAAGAGGGAAGTAAATGGAATGACAGTTCAGCTTCAGAACTCACATTTTGATTATGGAAAGTCTTCTTGCCAGTGGGCACTGAACCCTTTGGTTCAACTGAGCCTTAATGAGACAACGCACGTAACAGTAAACATCCATTGGCCCTGCTGCTACGTCCTGTACATAGTAGCTTGGGTGGGCGACCCTGGAGAGCAAGGGCTGCACGGTGGCTGGAGTTACCTACCGGCGCCCTGCATGGTTGGTGAGGTGGCGTTGGTGGTGATGGTGGCGGCAGTGGCCACCAGCGGGGTGGTGGGGAACCTGCTGGTGGTGACAGTGATGGTGAAAGGCGCGCACCGGCGCCATCCGTCTAGTGTACTGCGCATGTCTCTTGCTTTCGCTGACCTCCTCAATTCCCTCTTCGTCGTTGTCCCATCACTCTACTATCACCTGGAGCCGTTTTTCGCCCCACCAAACCTTACTACCTGGGAGTCGGGCTACCTGGAGTTACACATATTGGATATCGTGACCTTAAACGAAGGGTTTCCCGTCATTCAAGGTATGTTGTTTAGCGTGTGTTCCATGGTGTCTCTTATGACAGTCTTCATCTTGAGTGTCGAGAGATTTGTTTTGACGAGGCGAGCGCTCAAGTATGGTGATTATTTCACTGTACAGATTGTCAAGATTATCATAGCATTAATCTGGATAACGGCCGCTTCACAAACACTCTTTGCAACTGTTGACGCAGATAGTAAGTTCAGTGTAACGTGGAGCAGCATTCAAAAATTACCCCTGGGCGCGACGCAATATGGCTTGCAGGACTGGATTTACCCAATACACATGTCGAACATGGCGCTCCTCTCAGTGATGTGTGCCTCGGCGGGAACCTTCTCTGTGGTGGCCATCATAAACTTCTTGCGTGAGCAGGTGCGGGTGTGGGCAGAGTGGAGAACCCTGGAGATGAGAGTGTCGGGACTCGTCAAACAAGAAAACATCGACATAGTAACTTCACAGTTGATCATTACCCTTCTCTTCCTTCTGTCTGTCTTGCCAATGGGGATTCGAGCCGTGCTACACTTCTCAGCTCCACCGGTCAACCAGTTATATGGCTATCTTGCACAGTGGCTCTTTGTGGCCAGCACGGGGTGGAACCCCTGGATCTACAACATGCGTAGTCGACAGTTCCAGGAGGATGTGCGCTCAGCTCTGCGGGCGGGAAGGGCTAGGCTGACCAAAGTTCTCCGATGTGTCTTTTATCAAAGATGAAGCAACTTCCTTTCACTTCGCTCTACATAACAGATTGCATCAGTATAAATGAAAGGGATGGAAATGGACATACTTCACTTAGTTATACAATCAAATAATTTCAAGATAAATGAAAGGCATGGAAATATGATCTGTGGGTGAGTGCGCCGGAAGACTTACACATGGATATACTGACCTCAGGGTCGTCAGACCCAGCCATGGCTACACTGCCCTCAGGTCGTCAGACTCAGCCATGGCTACATTGACCTTAGGTCGTCAGACGCAGCCGTGGCTACACTGACCCCAGGGTCATCAGACGCAGCCATGGATATACTGACCTCAGGGCCGTCAGACGCAGCCATGGCTACACTGACCTCAGGGCCGTCAGACTCAGCCATGGCTACACTGACCTCAGGGCCGTCAGACGCAGCCATGGCTACACTGACCTCAGGGTCGTCCGACTCAGCCATGACTACACTGACCTCAGGGTCGTCAGACGCAGCCATGGCTACACTGACCTCAAGGTCGTCCGACTCAGCCATGTCCACATTGACTCCATGGTTGTCAGACTCAGCCATGGTCCCACTGGGAAATAAAGCCAATTTGATCCTGTGGTAAGACCCAGTCATGGTCCCACTGGTATCATACAGCCAATCTGATCCAAAGGTAAGACCCAGCCATGGTCCCACTGGTATACTTCAGGCAACCTGATCCCAGGGTGATCCAGCCATGGTCCCACTGGTAGGCTTCGGCCAATCTGATCCCAGGGTAAGACCCAGCCATGGTCCCATTGGTATACTACAGCCAATCTGATCCTAGGGTAAGACCCAGCCATGTAAACTGATCCCTGGGGTCATCAGACCCAGCCGTAGCAACATTGTTCCCTGGAGGCTATATGAAGACTGCCTCCCGCATCAACTAAAGCCACAGTGGTAACCCATGTCAGACCAAACCTCGGCTACACTGATCCCAGGGTAAGACCCAGCCATGACTAAACTGATCCCTGGGTCGTAAGATCCAGCAATTTCCACACTGGTACCTTGGTCAATAGACCCACACATTACTATGGGTCCTTCCCTCAGGTAGGACTTCAGTGATCTTCACGTCAGCTAAAACTAACCTGGTCCTTGTAACACTAAGACATGGCTTTATTGGTAACAGAGTTTATTCGACCTAGCCGTGGTCAAAATGGACCTTTAGTCATTCATGACCACACTGATCCCCAAGTAAACTAAAAATATACTGGTGCAGGGATAAGGCCTGCATATAGCTACACTAGTTCCTGAGTTATCAGACCCAGCCAGTCACTGTCATGACCACAACGATCCTCAGGTCAAATAATGACACAATGTCCCATTGATAAGACCCAGCCACACCTTAAGTGGTCCCACGGTCATCAGAACCAGTATGATGGGACAAAGCAGTTTGAGCTGCCCTGCTGCTAGCTATTGACCCTCAACTACTTGGACTTGGGACGAGTGATGTAAACATTTATTATGTTGCATCACTTTATTTCATCCATGATTATTTACTTTTGTACTGTAGGAAACGCTGTGAGTTACTGAGCTAGTTAGTGTTTTTGAGACCGTGGTATGCATGCAGCCACCCAGCGTGGTACTATTGTCCTGACTGACTGAGGAATGTTAAAGTGGTGCCTGGAACCATCTTGCACCCTCCCTGTTAGGATTGCTGGTCTTACTTTCTGTTTCATCATGTTCTCTTTACAAGGACCAAACACCTACTTAAGTCTCACTTATTTTCTTTTCATGAGTTCTCTTGTCTACAAAATTATTTTTGAATATATTCATGATATAGTTCCTCAAACCTATTGCCCCTAGTCCCTGGCTTCATGAGATGCTAAGAATCTCTGGGATACTGCCTGACTCTACTGCCAATGACAGAGAGGGCTCATACAGTAGTAGTACTGACCTCTCCCATGACCTTACCCCCTCTGATAGACCTGGCTCGTTTTCTCTTCACTGTACCAACATTCGTGGTCTCTCTAGTAACACCATCTGTCTAGTAACTCTTAATATTTTACTTTTTTTTGAGACTCAGTTGCCTAATGATGTTTTCACTAGCCCCCCCCTTTTCATATCCAACTATAATCTCCAGTTCTAAAGTTGGTGTCTCGGTTTATTCCAACATCATTACACCTGTTGCATGCCTCAAGGACCTTAAGTCCCAGACTTTAATGTTATTTGGCTTTCTTTGTCAATCTAAACTCATGTCATGAGACTGGCATCCTCTCATTTACAAGCTGAGATCCTCTACTTGGGGGATTTCAACTTTCACCATAGGGAATGGTTGAATCCTTTTCATACAGATGGTGGGGTAGTGAAGCCCTTACATTATCCATTCTCAAAGATCTAGAGCACCTCACTCATATTCCTGACTGCTGATATTCTGGATTGGTTTTTCACCTCTAAACCTTCGCACTGTAACTACACAATCTTGCCTCAATCAGGTGATATAACCACACTTTCATAAATGTATGTAGTTTAATGGCACATCCCCATCCAGCAGCCCCTTCCAGACATGAATATTGGCACCTCATTAAAGCTGTCTTGAATGACTTACAAAAATTCTTCTCTTACTTTCCTTGGGTAAATTACTGTCTCTTATGTGGTGATACTTCTATCTCCACCAAATGCATAGCAGAGGTTATTTTTGTGGGAATGGAAACATGTATCCCCTCTTCCTCCTAGATGACCTCTTCTTCCAATCCATGGTTCAACCGTTCCAGTTCTGAGGCCAAATAGGCATGGGATCCAGCATATCAGGCTTGGAAAAACTCTCCTTCCTCTGACTCCCATTCAGCACTTATCACTGCCCATATTCATTGCAAGTACATTATCCATGAGGCAAAGCATCACTCACAACTTCTGTCGCTTTATCTTTCCTTCATTTTCTGTTCTGATGATACTATAGCTGTCTATCCCATAAACAAAGCAACTCTCTTTGGTTCCCATTTCTCCTCTATTTTGCCGTGGGATAACTATTAACTTGCCTTCACCCCCTGATGCTTCACTTAGTAATACTATGACCCTTCCTGCAATCTCTTTTCACACAATCCAAAAAGTGCTTCTCCCTCTTCAGGTCCTGATGACATCCATCATGTATTGATATTTCCCATATATAAGAAGGATGACCAGTCTAACCTCCCTAATTATCATCCTGTTGCATTGACATGTACCATTTCTAAAGCCTTTGAATGCCTCCTCAACTCCCACATCCTTAGTCACCTTGAATCCCCAAACAGACACGAATCCAGCTCACACCTATCAATCACCTTGAATGAATAGTCTCTCCCACTGAATGAATCACAAACCAGTATAGGCATCACATACAACACTCATATGACTTTCACCTCCACACCATTAACATCAACAAAAAAAGCAACACACAAGCTTAATGCCACCAGAACACTAACTGGCACCAGATTTGGACAAGAAAAAGAATCTCAACATCCCCTTCAAACAATTCATCTACTTCACTTTAAACTATGTGCCTCCTGCCTGGTCTAATACATTCTCAAAAACAAATGTAACTCAGTTGCAAACCATTCAAAATCATGCACTCAGAACAATCACTGGCTTCCTAGCAACCAAAACACCCAACACCTTCACGATGAAACAAAGATCCTTCCAGGGCAGTTCCCCTCAACATGCTTGGCACTCAATACTGGCAACAGCACTAGACCCCTCCCACCCAAACCACTGTATAACTAATCACCATTTCCAAAGTAGAATTAGAAAGCTAACCCCTGTATCGCACTTCAGTAACCTCTATTCACAGATCCCCCATCTCCCAACAGATATAACACAGACAAAATACAGTGAAATTATCCTGCAAGCAATAAAAACTGACTTCCCAACTCAGTCTTAAACTAAAACCCACTAGAGATATACCATTACATGACTTCCCACATGTTCTGAAGTGCTTCAAATCTTAAAAGCCACCTCTCTTAACATCTTGAAACAAAAATTGTAAATGTCCTGCATTTGTGTCAGGAACAAAGATAACAATGCTTAGATTAATTTGTCTATTGTCACAGTTAGTGAATGATCAGTGATAGAATGGTGTCACTATTCAGTTTTGCTGATCATTTACTTAGGGACCACAGGTCAAGCATGGCCTTGACAGATGCCAAAGATTATATGCTATCCATTACTGTGTTTAGAAAATATATGTTGAAAGACTGGTTTATGTTTTAGTGTATGTAACCCCCCCAAAAAAACATTAACATCATGACCATGATAGAAAAAAGGACAGTCTTGTTTACATTTGCCATAATTTTTCTATATGGTGTAGAAAAGTTCTAATTGTAGACTAGTAATGATGTTTAAAACATTTCTTGTTTTTGAAATGATTCATTCTTATCAAAAGAGTTGTTTAGTTGATCAGATTTTCATTTAGAACAAGGCCATGGTTGGGTAAAGGAGCTCTAGGAAATCAATGTGAAATAATATGTGTATGCAGCTGGGGTTGGGTTGCTTTGCTTTCCTTGTTTGGTTGGTTGCATAATAAAATTACCAAATGGCAGGTAAAAGGAAACATCAGATTGCTGAAAGATTTTGTGTGGTTTACCCATAAAAATTGTGAATTGTGGAAAGTGCAAGTGATATCTCTAACAGACCCTTTAATGAAAGTTTAATATAAGAAACAGTTTTATAAACTTTCACAGGTGATGTATAACCTCTTCCATATGGCAGCTGAGAATGGAAAGGGTTAATGTCTTTAGGTGGAGTTGAATTAAAATATTCTGATTACTGGAGATTTTAATTGATTCATGAGATGCTTCTGTCTGTTATTAATCAATATCAATGCTGTATTTATTTCATAAATGGAATTCATGGTATTATTCTATTTTTATATCAATATTCTTATTGCCTGTATTGTGCTGTTTAGAGCCTCATCACCACTGGCCCAGCTATACACAACATCAACAATGGAACATCATCACTTTGATCAGAGTGTCATGATTCTCAATTCAGCAGGAAACCAAATCCTCAGCAACTGTACCCCTGATGAGTATTCACGGGTAATCAGCGTCTTAGAAGATGCAATCCTTGCTACTGATTTGGCGGTGTATTTCAGGTAATGTTGGCTTTGATATTTTAACATTTTATTGAAGTAATTAGTGGTTTTCATGGAAGTATCTTTATTAATATGTAGCAGTTTAAATGTTAGCCCTATATCCAAGCATTCCGAGCTCATGCACAGTAATAGCACTCGTGTGAAAAAGTTAAAAGATTAGAATTTGTATTCTGTGTGTTGTGAGAAGGATAAGTGCTTTTAAGAATAAACTGGTTTATATGTTTGCAGTTCATGCAAGATGCACATCATTACTGTGACTGTGAGAATATACTTAGTCCTTCATTGTCTTTAACTTGATTAGAGGCAACAGAATAGAACCATGGAGATTGTTTAGACTTTTAAGTAATAGAGAAAGTTTGTTAACTGACTGACTGTGAGGATGTTTACTAAAGAGGAAAGACTGATGAGAAATTATTGATAAAGTTGAGTAGATGTGCTTATTATTAATGAAACTAAATAAAGAGGGAGAGAGAGAGAATACCTATAACAATATTTGCTAGGATGGCAGGGTTAGCACATAGAACTCCCCACATGTCTTGTTATTAAGTTACACTGTTTCTTTTGGCCATTACTCTTTTAACATTAGTATCTGGACAAGGTTCATCAAGTATTGCCTTCAGCCATAAATCTAATCTTCTTTTGAATGCTTCTATAGTCAGTCTGTGCTCATGGATAATTCTTGTGGTATATTATTAAATATAGTTTTAACCATTTTTTTTTTTTTTTGCAGGACATTCATATACTTTTGTCTGATATCTCTTTATTATGTTTTTAGGAATTACTCCTAATCCGATGATTCTGTATTTTCCTTATTGAGATACTTACAGATTTAAACATTATTCTTTAGGTCCTCTTTTTGCTGCATGCATGTCTTATGATGTATCATTCTCTTCTTTTTAGAATATATGGTTCGAGTTCTTTCAGTTTTTCATATTCATGCATATCCTCCAGACCATAAGTTTTGCTTGTGAAGAATTTCTGTATTCTTGCTAATTTGTGTATTTCCCTCTGCTTAACTACATAACATCTCTAGACAGACATGTGTGCTTGGTAAGTGATGCCTCCACACAGATATTTATGCATTGAGTTTTATGCCTCAACTTCAAGGCTATGTGCTAAGTATGGATGGTGGCTTGGGTGGCAAGATATTTTCTTCCCTCAGTCAGTCATCTTTCAGCCATGCCATGACTTTTATTGGAAGGAAATTGAACTGCCTTTAGTTTGGCATAGAGGACCAGGCAGAAGATGATCCTGAGTTATTTGACTGTGATAATCCATCTTTGGAGAGTGGTTACATGGACACAGCTTTTCCAGTACTGAAAGCTGACCAAGATGAGGCTGAAATAGATTTTCTGGCAAAAGTGGAGGCACTGTTGCCAGCACCTTCCTGACCCTGATGACATTGCTTATGACAAACAGCTGGTAATCATTAGTGATGTAACAGAAGTGAGATTTCATACATCCATGGATGTAGATATGAATGTTGCAAGTACACACCTCTGGAAGAAAATATGGAAGTGGATGTACTCTTTTAAAAGAATTTTACCACTTGACCATCATCCCTATTTCCCCATTATCCCTTTATCAAAAAATAGTACAGGGAAAGTAAATACAAAGTCGGTAAACAAAACATGTTAGAAGTAATATATTAATGAGTTTTAGCCACACTTCAGCAGTAGACAACACTTCAAATTTTTAGGGAAAAATAAGTTACTAGGATGCAGGACAAGGACCCAAATTGTTATGCATCCGACCAACAACTTTTCCCATCTTCTGCCCATTTGGATGTGGCCATTTTAGACTCACTGCACAGCTAATACTCTTTATTTTTGTTCATCTTTTATTCTTTACATATACTCGAAGGTTGTACTTCAAAAATAAAAGTTTTTCAGCTTTTTCTCCTTTCAACCTACTTCTCATGATAAATTGCTCTAACACACTGAATATATGTTCACTAGGAACACTTGTGGGAGGACATGCAAGTTGTAGCTAATTTGCTCAGACATGGATACACATTTTCCCCTAAATCAAGGAATCATCATCTTCCCCAATATTTTTCTCCTTGTGATACTCTTCAATTAATTTTGATGAGTTCTTGCATCATTCAGTTTTTGATTCATTATCACTATTTGAAGCCAGTAGTGCATTCACTGAGTCTAGGAGTGAGTTGGATTTGCTTGTTGAAGCTGTCAACTTAGCTGGTTCATTATGCTATATTTATTTTACTGTTGCTCTCAGGACATTTCCAATAATGTTTGCATCTGATCTATGATATTGCAGAGACAATATAGTGTTCTCTGAACATGATTTGTGACATATGAAGAGAAAAACAATTTTGCCTTGAATTTTGGTGTAACATATGTTGCTAAAGCATATATGTTATTGGTTTCCAAGCCATCGAATCTTTTTGATAACTTAAATTGCATTGTTTCTGTAATTGTTTCGATTACATGATCATATACATCCAACATCCATATAGCTAAAGTGTAGATGTTAGAAACAGATTCAGAAGTGAAATATATACAAAAGTTTCCTGGAAGCAGAAATGGAAGTGACTGTCACATGCTATTATTATTATACTTAACCCCTGTTTCCCACATCAGCAAGGTAGCACTGGGAAACAGACAAAGAATGGCCCAACCTCCCACATACATATATATATTCATAAATACCCATACACGCATGTATACATACATATATATTTCAATGTATACTACATATACATATACACACATGTACATATTCATACTTGCTGCCTTCATCCATTCCCATCACCATCCCACCTCATATGAAATAGCATCCCCCCTACCACCACCACCACCCCAGTGAGGTAGCACCAGGAAAAGACAAAATGCCACATTCGTTCACACTCAGTCTAGCTGTCATGTGTA
>JAUUDZ010031289.1:0-10992 GCA_032361705.1 Panulirus versicolor
TGTGTTTCAGGGTGGGTTGGGACATTCTTTTGTCTGTTTCCTGGCACTACCTCTCAAATATGTGAGACAGCGAATAAGTATAATAAAAAAATGTGTGTGTGTGTGTGTGTGTGTGTGTGTGTGTGTGTGTGTGTGTGTATGTGTGTGTGTTTGAACAGAGAAACATTGGAAGAAATGAAGTGTTTTAGATACCGGAGAGTGGACATAGCAGAAAATGGAACCATAGAAGCTGTGATGAGTCACAGGGTAGGTAAGGTGGCAAAGGTTCTGCTGAGAATGAGGAATGTGTGGAAAGAAAGGTCACTCTCTGAGAGGGTAAAAACAATTATGTTTAAAAACATCTAGATATAATGGTCCTGATGGTGATGTATGAAGTGAGGCATGGGCTGTAGATATGAATGCAAGGAAGAAGGTTAATGTGATGAGGGCTAATCAAATAAAATAATGATAAGGTAAGAGAGGTTTTGTAATAAAAGCAGGGTTGAGAGAGCTGTACAGGGTGCGCTGAAGTGGTGTGGACATATGGAGAAATTGACTGAGGGGACAATGAGAAGGGGAAGACTAAATAATGGCGTGAATATGATTTTGAGCACTTGAGGCTTGAACATGTAGAAGGGTGAAACTGGAGCAATATGGTATACAAGGGGCAACATGCTATTAATAGAATGAACCGGGGCATGTGAAGTTGCCAAGGGAAATCACGGAACTGTGAGGCCAGGTTATGGATTAGTGTGGTTTTGGTGTACTACGCATGACAGAGTTAATGATAGTAAATGTGGCCATTTTTTCATTTATTCCTGAAGCTACTTCACTAATGTGGCTCTTGACAAACAAGTATGAAAAAATCAGTGAACTACCGCATGAACTTAGCAAAATACTCATCACTGAGCGAAAGGACACTCCCTGTCTTCTTCGATGTTTCTGTTTTCATAAGCAAATGAAAGCATCCTTTCAACTAAAGGCACAAATGATAATGAAAAAAGTATATGTATTGTTCTGTGACTTTATCTCTGACAGTAATTGCAACTGAATTTCTGAATATATCATGATCTTACTAAAAGTGATGATAAAATTATAGAGTGAGGAAATCTGAGAGTTATCAAATTTGGTATGAAGTGGTTCACAAAAGAAAGATGCTGCTAAGATGGTAACAGCATGAGAAAAAGAAATACAGAAAAACTAACTACGATAATACACATCTCAGATTGGGATTAACATAATGGAGAGTAGAAACCCAGGAAAGTTACCGTAAGTGAGCAAGAAGATTTCAAGCACAAAAAAAAAATCATTCTAAAACTGAGGTGAATAGAGTAGTTGTTCAAGATTCTGTGTTGCACCTACCTTTGAAAATCACGAACAGTAAACTTGACACAAGCATATCACTAGAAATATGAAATCATTCAGGTATTTTACCATAAAGGTGAAGAGTTTACGGGGAATAGAAAAAAGAAATAGATAGATGTAAAGCACAAAAAAGTAGAAAATATAGACTATATAACTGCAATCCCTTAACTGACTACTGTGGGCAATATATAAAAATATGAATTTAGAATAAAAGGTGATGAGCAAACAGTTGTTGAGTTATTATGGAAGAAGAACAGTGGAGTGATTTAAAACTGAATGGAACAGATAAACAAAACCAATGAAATGGGTCTTAAATCGTTAATTCTCTAATCTGTACTGTGTCCTTTATTACCACACATCTTGCCCCGACTGGCCTAGAGTGCCTTACCAGATCTTATCACACTTGGCAAGATGACAGCCCATGGTCTGAGGTTTTGACTGATTTTGCATTTTCTACGATGCCACCCGCTGCCTGAGCGCCAAAAAAGTGATTCTCCATGGGACATGGCTAGCCACTACATCTACATCCACATCCTGAGTGTAAAGCAAAAATGTCATGGCTAGCCCATATTTTTACGTCTGTACAATTAGCTTACACAAAGATTCGACATACTGAAGCAAAACAAATGAACTGAGAGTTGTGCTGCAGCTTTTGATCATAGTGTTTCATGGCTGTCTAAATGACTCAGTACTACCATAACACAGGATGACTACTAATAAAACTAGGCACATTTTACAGAAAGTACATAACTCAAATTATCTACAATGGCCATTCTGAGAACCATTAAATAATTAGGTTTACTAAGCATATAATGATGAAATAAGAAAATTCTCTGTGATGGCTTTCTCACGTAATTTTCGAGTACATGATCGCTACTCCATCCTGATTTTGTAATTTAAAAACTGATAATTACGTTGTTATCACATAAAGTGCTGAAAAGCCATTCTTTTAGCAGCTTGATTCATTGCTGTCTAAATCACATCAATGTCATAGTAGTTTCATCATTTTAATTTTCATACAAAAAGTACCAAGCAAACCTGTTCTCAGGGATTATTTAGCTGATTAATAAAACTATGCCTCTTACTTATTGCATATATCAACTCAGACTTACTTCATTAATTCACTTTAAACACAGTTTTAGATCACTAGGTTTTGATGATCAAGAATTGTGAGTCTGAATCTTCAAAAGAAAGTATGAACATAAGAAATATATTTTTAAACTTTAATTTTGATAAGTAACAAAATCTTCCACAGACTGTCTAATGCTGTGTTGGGTGAGGTATAATCACACTTTCACACACAGTTTCTGAACTATAATATCTAAATATAATCAGATCATCAGATTCTTGGAATATGTGTAACTGAGTTAAGAAGCTGTACACAACTGATCCATCCAATGTGAACTGGAATGGAGTTGGTGATGACAGACTGATAGATAGTGAATTCATTTGTTCTCTTGGAGAACAAGTTATCTATGTGTTTGTTAGTGCAGATGTGTGTCTGGAGAGACACATGTGTTTTCATACTAGTATGATTAGCAGGTAAAGGCTGAGTAATAATGTCTGAATTCTGATCAAAATCTAATCAGCGTAGATAAAAAAGAGAAAACTATCATTTGCCCATCACCAAATATCTAACTAGCCATCCATTGCATAAGATTGAAAGTAAACTGACAGGATGCCTATCATGTGGTCAGTGGTAAGACAAGGAACAGGCAATGCTACAAGAATTGGGGTTATTTGCAACAGGGCTACATAGCCAGCAACAGCTGCTTGACAACTGTCATTTGTACAGTGGCCTTTCCCTAAGAAATTATATACAAGGTTTTTAGTTAAACTTTTAGGCACAGAGTGCTGTTGAAAAGGAGAAAAATCAACTTATCACTTGAACAGGAGGTAACTCAGTTCAGCTGGATGAGTTTTTCCACTAAAAGCATAAAGACATGTCAGTACTATTAGCTACTTAATGCATTTATATGTCAAAAAAATTCTTATTTAAATCAAATGATACTGCCTATGGTGTTTTAATCATGTTTAACACATTATTAGTGTCAGCAATGGGTGAAATTGACAAGCAGTAAAAAATCTGCCTATTTCTCAGACCAAGTATAAGTTTAACATCACATTCCTAGCAGCATCATTGACAGTATGTAACATTTAGTAATAATCTACTTTTGCCCTTTTACTTATGTGTTAATTAATTCATCTAAAAAAATCAATGAACCAGTTACTAAAATTGCTATAAATCCTTATACAAAACTTTAAAAACAAATCTTACTTTCAATATAAAGTAGATAAGATTATGTCAGATTAGGTTTCGTATGGTTAGGTGTAGGCAGGTTAAGATGGCTAATTTTGTTACAAAAATCATCAAGAAGCCAGCCTATCCTAACCTAATCCAGCTCATTTTGCATGGAAAAATTAAAATTCTTTCTTCAAAATTCAGAACAGAAATGAAGGAATTTTAGTGACGTAAACATTACTTTAATAGGTCAATTAGATTAGTTCATAAATAAAATGGCAAAAGAAAAGTATGAAATTACCCATGATTCTGTCTCCATTAGTTTAGTATTTGTCAATTCTTATTACTGTTTCAAGATTAACCCTGTTAGATTCCACTTAGTCTTTTCTTTTATTTCAAACAAACCAGACCTCTATCTAACCTAAAGAACATCAAATCCATAATGGTCAGTGAGGTCAAGGTTGAACCCTCCTTACTTTTTCCCCCCAAGATACAAATGCAACTGAATATTGCACATTATTATTTCAATCACTGATAACATTTTATTACTTTCAGTGAAATACAATTACATCATCAATTTATAAACATCACTGAAAGTATTCCTAATGGTTGTTTGCTAAGACAATTATATTCAAAAAAAGTCTTGGTTGGTGCTACTGATAAAATGATACCAAGGTTGAAAAAATGTGATTCACTTTGGGAATGGTGCTCTATTTGCATAGTTTAAGCAGAAAACCATACCACCATCACAAAGCTCTTAATCTTTTTTAGAATGTAAGACTCTATATCCATTCAAGGAAACAACAACCTATGTATGTTATATGAGATCCTCCAGATTCACTTGTTGAAAGCTTCCAATGACAAGAAAAGTTCTCTTCAAGTCCAGGCATTTAAGGAATCATAATACAGAGCTAACGTGATACAGAGGTAAGGAGGAATTGAAATAACCTACCTTTTAAAAAGGGGAAGGTCACAGCTGTTTGGATAAACATGAGAAAGTAAAGTGTTCCAAACCTAACCTGAGATGGTAAAGAAATAGATATCACAATGGCCTATCCTTGACTAGCCAGCAATCACGAAGTAATCAAGGGAAGCAGTGAACTGGCATACATTATAAGGTCTAGGCACACAAACAGCCAGTTAGTGGGAGCATAAACCAAAATAATATCTAGCAATAGAGGGAAAGAGGACCAATACAGAATTATGGTATATGGCAAATGAAGCAAGTTCTGAGGTCTAACTGGGAGAACCGATACATCTCATTCAGTAAGACTCTATTCTCTCAAGTCTGTATGTAAAGAAAAGCTGCCCAAAATGTAACAGCAGTATTCTATATAGGGACAAATTGATCCTCTGCACGGTTGAAAAATATGTTCAAAGAAGAATCTTTGGCATCAAAACAGGAACCCTAGTTTGTCAGATAAACAATGTGCTACTTATATGTATTTTCTAATTTTTGTAAGATGTATCAGATGTTATGATGATACTGAAGGGTTTAATATGTTCAGTAGTGGAATTATAGTCTTTAAAGGATATGGGTAAATTATGAGGAGCTTTAAAAGTATTACAGTTGGAAGAAACTGCCTCACTGGAAATCTAGTCCAAATCTTAGTATAAGATAGTTGTGACTAAACAAGACAAAGATTGAGCAAGAAAGGTAGAACACATTTGAAAGGCTAGGACATCAGAATTTGGTTATTTCTTGAAGAAATGAGAGCTTTCATAAAAAAAAAGGAACATACAAGACAAGAAAGAAGACATTAATATCGTCAGGAAAATAAGGAGAGGTTGATCCATCACCAATTTCAGAAACATGTTTGCCACAGATGAAACAATATGAGGAAACAGAGTACACAAGGGAAATTTGGTGGAGTTCTGGCCCCTGTGTTAAACTCTTAAAAGATTTTGAAATAACAGGGTCTATAACACAGGATTTCCCACTCACTCAAAGAGGATGGCCAAATAAGAATGAATATCACCTTGCCTTATAATGGCCTTCACAGTAATCAGACATGAGGCTATGAGAGTTAAGATTCTTAGCAAACGAGACTCGAGGAGAACTTCAAAGACTCTGGAAAGAGTAGAAGTCAAGAATAATCAACCTATTTTGAAGGCTTTATCAAAGCACATTTCCAAAAGAAGAGCAATCTAGTTTTCAGAAAAAAAGCTAAACAGACAAATAAGCATAGGTGCAAGTGTAGAAGGAAAGTAAGCACAGATACAAGTGCAGAAGCATATTCCTTCAAAATGCAAAAAGAAGTACCATCTGGTCCTTATTCCTTGCTTGTGTCCAAAGGGAGGTGCATCACTGGGTAAGGGAAAGTTAGGGTTATTAAGGATTATAATAATGAAAATCCCTTAGACCATCACTTAGAATAATCACAATACATCCAGTAATAAGGTGTTGCAAGAAAAGTAAATAAAATCAGCATAATGCCATATGAAACACCAATATTAATGTACCCCTTAGATTTAAGAAAAACCACTTCGAAAATCATATGAAAGAAAAATTTCTTTTCCTTAGAAATACAGCTATATTCAGACAGGAAATTCATATAAAAAGTATTTTTCTGACCTCGGTTTGCCTCAAATAGAAAAGATTAGAATTCTGGTAATTATGTAGTTTAAGGGGACAATGTCAATCACTTTAATGTTTCACTAATTTCATTTTGCAACAAGAGTATACAGTACTATCAATAAGATAGCAAAGGACCATAATTTGGAGCATTCTTTTTTTTCATTCTACAAGAGATATGCTGACAGTGACGGGGGTAATGATGATCAAGGAAAATGTTAAAAAACGTATGGTAATGCGCGTGAAATACTCATAGAAATCAAAGGAACCTCAGAAAACTTCACTCAACTTCCCCTAATGGCCAAAATTTAACTTATATTTCAACTGTTAAATTAACATTATTACATCTTTGATGAATGTGTCGTGATCTGGACCAGAACATGCAGTTAAAAGCAGATTACCAGGTTGTTGACATTTCAACCTTAACACTGATAATTACGGTATATATCAGTTTCTAAAGAAGTTTCGTGATTTTACTAAGTTCTGAAGCTATCTTCTTTAAATGTTAATTAACTCAAATTTTCCTCGAAGTTCATAACCCCTTCCCAACGACCACTTTATCACTGTAGAATAAAGTGTCCCAAATTACACCTTCTTGGTCTCAGTATAAATACAGCACAGCTATCAATGAGAAATGAAAGACAAAGATATGGGAGTGCTACTATTTTTTCTCTAAGGTAAACTAATATAAGGCTAATCATGAAGAGCTCCACAGATACCTTTAATACGCGTCTAATAGTTTTCCCTCAATAAAACCACAATAACGCCATCATGTATTTGGGACAGACGGTAGAAATAATTCTTTTGATCACTACTTTTAGAGTCTCTTTCATAAAAACATGGTTTCAAAAGTTTTAATATGGAATACTATCTTTAAATGGTTTAAGTATTTTATTTATTTAGTCGCTGTTAAATTCATACCTATCGATATCAGGGATTAACTTTCTGAACAATTCTGGAGACTTCAACAGGGTAGTCTATAAATTACCCTTAATTCAAGATTTTGTATCTCAAAAAATGCCCTCTACATTGGTCATATATCTATCTTAATATCAAATTACTTTACTGACAATAACCGTCGTGACAACTGGTCACATATAACTGGTCTAAAAAGCCCAAAGACAAAGTAGTACAAGATGTTTCCACTTAAATCCCAGTTCTCCTGCCGTTTGTTTATGCCTCCCTAACAGGAGCCACACATCCGAAAGAGGGTCAGCCTTTCCCAACCAACTTCTATACCTCAACCAGTCTCTATCCTGCACACTATCCATCACATCACCTTATAATCGTCTTGGGTATTACCGAGGCAATCATTGAAGTATTCATACATGAAAGGAAGTATATTACCTTTCTTTTTCTTGTTCCGTCGAATTCTGACTGGGCACAAGAAAGCCATCTTGCCGTAGTCTGCATCAGACCAGTGGTGCCACGTTTAAGAGCGTATTGACCTCAACCACCGAGTTTATTCCATAGTTTGAAATGGTCAGATCGATAACGTAATATAAGAGGCACCATACCTCCATATCACTCTCCAGTTCCAATACACATTTTCTTATTTTTAGTCCGAAATTTACATCTTTATCAAGTGGGCATACAAGACGTGGCATCAAGTCAAGTCGCGTAGCTCAGAATGAGTCCAAAGCCGCAGTCGGTCACGGGCAGCATTACCACTTCTTTCAAGTTCCTACACACACGTTTGTACGAATTCTATACACACTTTGGAAAACCTGACAAGAGACGAAAATTAGAGGTTATATCATTATTCTTCATGGTAGGGAACTCTGAAAATACAAAATTTCTCACATTATTCTTCAAAGAAAAGTACGAGATGTTCAGAGGCAATTATACCTGGTAACGTTGATCGGTAAAGCATCAACTCCAGATATTGATTATTATAATTGTAGTAGTCTCTACTCAGGAAATAAACCGCTTTTGTATGAATAATCTACATATAAAAGCATACAGCTATATCGACGATAAAACAAAACTTGCAAATAAATGTTCATAATTCAGTTAACGAGGTTGATGTAATCATATAATTCGCGAGGAGCCCAGAAGAAAGCGGAAGAAAACAGACATGATTGCGTTTTGACACCAATATTGATCCTCATTGGTGAAGTCAGGTCATGAATGTTTTTTTTTTTCTTTAACAATGAGTTATGTGGCTACCCTAATTTGTGATTGTATGAGAGCTTATGAAAAATTTAGTTTTCTTTATTATCTCAATGTACAATTTTACTACCCAAAGACCGAGGGACCTGTATCATCCACCAACTTTACGTGTGTATAAGTATCCATTTTCCAATAAAGATTTAGAATTCAACAAACACACACACACACACACACACACACACACACAAAGATAAAGCATGTGAAATTGCCTTCACATAGGGATATAGTCTTATAAAGTTGATGTCCCAAAGAGATGGCTATGTAATAAGAAAATTTTTGAGGTAAGATCATTTCAATGGCTTCTTTATTGATAATTGTTCCTACCCATACACCCTGTTACTACTACCTGTACATCAGAAGCAGTCCTTTTTCAGATGACTGTTCTGTTAACCAGACTGTATGGGCCAATTGACCAGATGCAACTGATAGTCTTCCTCAATCGAGGAAAAAACTAGGAAAATCTTACAACACCCGAAACCACCCTGATGAGCCTCCCACAGTAAAAAAAAAAACCACAAGTTTTTCCCTAACGCTTGTTGTGCCGTAGTTGACGGGGTGTCTTTTGCTTTATCTGGTCTTTACTACAAATAAGATCATGACTTCAGGATAATACTACTGTAATCCAGCAGTTAATCTCCTCATGGCCCATACGGTCCGTAGCAAATTCCCACGTAGGGTACAAACACACACTCCCCCCCACACACAAGGCTGAGTGGATTGTTTGGATCTGGATTACCAGAAAGTATTTGACCATATACCACTTAAGAAGCGGGTAAAATGGCTGTATCTTAAGGAAAGAATAAGGGAAAAGCTACTTCGACGGACAGATTATCTAAGTGGAATGGAATAAAGGACGCATTTTAAGGGTCAGGAGAGCCTTCTCGAAATGGGTTGAAGTCACTAGTGGCATGCCGCAAGGGGTTCTGAGACTCCTGGACCTATATTTTCAAAGCATTTGACCAGGTGTGGCATAACGTTTTGCTTACTAAAACCCCTTTTAGTTTTCCTGCTCATCTTTGTTTTCTAAGCAAAGCTTTCCCTAAGGCCGTTCCATCGCAGGACTCGTCCACTCTAATCCTATCAACAATGGTGTTCCTCAAGGTTCTGTCCTATTAGATACTCTATTTCTTCTCTCAATAGATGATCTGTCATCTGCTTCCACCCATATTCACTGTTATGCTAATGATTCCATTTAAAATACTTCAGCACACTTCCTCCCTAAATTCTCTTTTTTTTCTCTTATGCTGATCATATTTCCTCTCGTGATCTCTGCAGCATTTCGAACTGGGCAGGCAGTAACCTCGTAAAATCTCTTAGTACTAAAACGCAATTTCTCATTATATATATATATATCTGTCTGAGAATAATTTGTTTCCCTATACTCAATGTCAAAACACCACAATTCAGCCTTATGATAATATGAACACGTTGGGCGTAACCATCTCCTCTGTATTGAAAACCTCATATGATTAACATTACAAAGTCTGTTTCCCAAAGCTTCGACTGTTGCACAGGTGCCCAAATTATCTTTCTTATGAGCAGCTGTTTCGCAAACTTACATGGGTTTTAGTCGCTCGAGTATGGCTTGAGTACTGCTCGCACGCCTGGTGGAGAGGGGAGGGGAACCCCCCCCCCCCGGGGAATTCCCCCCCCCCCCAGCTCTGTTAACTACAGTGGAATCAAAAGTCTTCAATCTCGTCAATTCTTCCAGCGTCAGCTCGGTTCGACCTTCCCTTTCCGTGCATCCCCATATTGCTGCCCTCTTTGTATTCTGTGAGGTATTATGTGTCCTCACCCCTAAGGGTTTGGACTCGTAACATTTGGCTACTGCTTCCCACAACTTTTGTGTGGAGACACAAGGATTGTCTGTTTTTAATATCTCCCTTTGTATCACAGTTAAACTGTGGATTTTACTTCCTTCTTTTTCCCTATTCATATAACCTTACTTCCTTTGAGTGTCAGGTATACAAACACTTGCGGAGCCATGATTAATATCTACTTTCTTTCTCGGTAGATTTATCAGCTTTGTCGAGGACAATTCTGTCTATCAAACTGTTACCGAACCGACGAAGGTATCTAATATGCTCGATTTAGTTCTTGCGTCCCAGTCCTTAGTAGCCAATCAGGCCTCCTTTGTGTCTGTCTTTCTCATATAAACATCCAGGCACTTGTGACCATCACATGGTTTGGATGGACGTAAATATCAATAACGACTTCCCTAAACGTAGCCTTATCACTCCTAACCTTAAATTTGCGGATTTCATTGCGACGCATCAGAGTCTCACCCTTGTTGGTTCATATCCAGAGGAATCATGGGCCAGTTTTAAGCGTCAATGTATACACAAAGATACACATTCATTCCCATGTACGATAAAAACAAAACCAAGAAGCTTGCATGGTGCCCCAAAGATATTGCAAAGAGCTGCATGGCGAAGAAATAAACGCTACAAGCTTAAGATATCAATGACTAATACTGCAACGCAATATAACAAAGTTAGGGGACACGTAAAAAATTGTCAAAAAAGCCGAGAAAATACGCAATATTGCAAGAGAAAGTAATAGAGATCCTTAGAGATTTGATGAATATATCAATAATAAGTTTGGTAAGTTTGGTAAAGTGTGTGAAAGAAGAAAGCTGAGAGTAAATGTGAATAAGAGC
>JAUUDZ010031321.1:0-10991 GCA_032361705.1 Panulirus versicolor
GATACACAGATATCAATCAAAGAAATTCCATATGTTTCAAGGAAAAGAGGAAAAAATATTTCTTAAACATCAAAGGATGTTAGAATATAATGAATTATTTCATAATCAGCATAGGCCAGTTAAAAAACTGGCACATCTGGCCATTAAACTCCCGTATGTCTCGTTTGGGAATTCTTTGTATATGATGAAGTGTTTGTCTCATCTCTAAAGTATGGATGCAAAACCTTACTTTTTCTAGCTCCAATGTCCAAATTAAGGGCAGAAGAGATGAAAAAATGAAGTAGTACAGCTGGAGAATACTTTTTAGAACAATGTAAAAATGACAGGTAGGGTACAAAATCTGCTACATAGGGGAATGGACGAGAACCTTTCAAGATGGCACAGCCATGTTAGGCATGTAGCAGATGATGAGCTAGCGAAGATGATATGTAGCAGAATGGCTGGTGGTGCAGGGAGAAGGGAGAGAATGCTAAAGGGTTGGACAAATGTAGTGAGCAAATTGTTAACTCTTACACAGCGGCAATGGCTGCAGTGTCCACCTGTATTTGCGCATCAAAAAATCCAATTCAATTTTTTCCTTCATACAATGATAGAGGTGTAAGCAAAGCAAAAATTACTAAGAAAGGACTATAAATACCTTTGTGTTGGCCTGGTCCACTGGTGAGTGAGGGGCGGAGGGGTGTGTGGTTGGCACGTCTGACAGCTCCTGATAAGAGAGAAGGTTGTGGAGTTGCTGTTTCTTTCTTTCTCTTGGCCTTGGTTTCAGATTTTTACTCTTATTTCATACACAGGTATAATTTTGAAGGAGAACAAAATAAATATATCTAGAAATATTACACTACTGTTTCCCCTATTATAGAGCAGAGGAGGGTGTTTTGAAGTGGTCTGGTCATGTGGAGAGAATGAGTGAGGAGAGACTGACAAAGAGGATGTATGTGTGAAAGATTGACAAAGAGGATGTATGTGTCAGAGGTGGAGGGAACGAGAAGTGGGAGACCAAATTGGAGGTGGAAGGATAGAGTGAAAAAGATTTTAAGCGATAGGGGCCTGAACATGCAGGAGGGTGAAAGGTGTGCTGGGAATAGAGTGAATTGGAACGATGTGGTATACCTGGGTCGAAGTGCTGTTAATGGATTGAAACGGCATGTGAAACGTTTGGGGTAAACCATGGAAAGTTCTGTGGGGCCTGGATGTGGAAAGGGAACTGTGGTTTCAGTGCATTGCACATGACAGATAGAGACTGAGTGTGAACAAATGTGGCCATTGTCGTCTTTTCCAAGCGCTACCTCACGCTAGTGAGCTAGCATCAAGAACAGATGATTGAGACTTAGAGGAAAAAATGAAAGTAAAACCTCTCATCATAATGTTCTAGTTTATGGCAACTGAACTCCATTGTGCCAGTGATTATTAGCCTGTTCTTTAATTTAAAACCATAACTTTTCCTTGTTTTGAAAACATGTACTGGCACATCCTATCCAAAGGAAGTCCTGTTCTGTAGCTTTGACTTCTACAATTTTGAGTCTTTGAATCCCTCCTCAACTGCCATTCCCTTACACATCTTGAATCTCTGTCCTCTCTCGGAACATCAATATAGCTTTTGCAATACAAGATCCACATGTGATATCCCTTCTTTTCTTACTAATGAATGGTAATCAAATGTGAGAGCCTATGGAGAATTCTATGTCATAGCCCTTGATATGTCAAAAGTGTTTGTGGTATGGTATGTGGGTCCCACCTTCAAGCTTCCCTCTTTAGGCTTTCCCTCCTTATTTTGTTCCCTCTAGCTTATCTACCTTTGTACACATATGTTTGAAAAGCTACTTAATGTAATCAAAATTGAAATAACAGGGGACCCTGAGTGCATAAACAGTCCCCACACTATATAAAAAGGAATTTCCACTTCAAAAATGAAAATATTTCAACAGTATTACAGATATTAGTGACCTTCAGACAATACTGGCAAGTGAAGTCACCAGTATGCTTTCGAAGATGCCGTAACAGGTACTGAGCCTTGTGGAAATGCTTGGTACATATCTGGCACTCATGGGGACCTTCCACGTGCTTAGTTGGGAGAGCTGATATTCTCTTCAATCCCTGTAAAACTTAAGAAATTAATCCTCAATTAACAACACACAACAGACAGTAATGCGCAACCATGTATATGAGAGTAGGGTCACTATAGTAAATGGAAAAGAGCTAGAGTTCATCATTTGTTCATAAATTTGGTAAGAACAAATTAAAGAGCATTATATATTACCAGTCCTACCCACCTGGTTATCAGGTGGGTTAGTGACAGCTGCAAAGTGAGCCAGCATTTGAGTAATTGTCAAGTTGCATTCCTCTGACCCAGGTAGCTGTCTTATCTTACTGCCTTTCCTACACATGGACTACTGGCATTCTGTCCACAAACATACAATCTCTCCTTGTCACACACAACACTTGACAACACTTAACTCATACAGCTCTTTCTTCGTAACGGTAGATTTTCCTGTGGTGAGCGCTATGTGCTACCCATACCTTTTGGCAAAATGGTAGGAGCAATAGACAGAAGTAAGTAGGAACATTTAGGTAGGGGCATTAGGTAGAAACATTAGGTAGAAATATTAGTTAGGAATGTTAGGCAGGAGCACTAAGTAGAGGTAGTCAGTAGGGACATTTTGCAGGAGCCTCTGCAAACAGTGCACTAGCTTTGCCCTCTGGCAGTGGCCTATTAAAGTGAGACACTAAAGGCTGAGTAGCAGCACTGGAGTTCCCCAGTTATGGAGACTCTATTACTGTGGCAACCCCTCTTGAGGGGAGTTCCAGAAGGGAACAGGAATCAAAGATATTGACTGACTGATTGATATAGTTTATAATATCATATACCAAAAACACGATGAATGTATTTTACTGTGATATAATCACTCGCCTCACCTCACCTACATGAACTGCAAATGTTCTACTGCACCATCCACATTTCCATTATCTTTCGGACTTTCGACCATATCTTTTAGCATATAGGATACACTTTTTTTTCCTATAAAATGCATTTGTCTAATACACTGAAAGTCAGGGATATATTGACCAAAGGACTGGTAATACCCTGAATTCCAAGTGCCATCATATACAGGATCTCATAACCTTTGTGCTTAATAAACCAGTATCTTGCAAATGATCAAACGATCTTGAACCATATATTTCAGACCATTTAATACTCTAGCAGATAAAGAGGATGAAACAGTAAATCGCCTCCAACACCAGTACTAAAGGAACCAGGCTCCTCTCCTCCTGCACTAATATCTGAGGAACTGTGCTCCTCACTTAAAGTGCTATCATATGGCTTACCGGATCTGACACCCTCTATATCTAATAAACCAGAACCTTATAAATGATCTCAAATAAGTTATCTTACACGGACAGGCAGATACAGATGGGTCATGATAGGGCACAATTCAGTACAACAACAATGAGGTGTTGTTGTCTATCAAAAGTTCAGCTAGCCAGGCGCTGTGAAGTGCAGAAGCTGCACATGCCATGCTGTCCACTGCATCAGTTCTCTGCTAGCATTCAAAGAGTAAGGATGTATTATATGCCACCTGTATATTTCTATAATTCTGTCCACTTGAACCAGGCATCAACATGCCTTAGCATCCAGCAACATACCTCTTTATTTTTCTTTTCTCCTGGATCATCTATGGCATCTTCATCTTCACTTAGAACTTCATGTTTCACCAATACCTCAGATTCACCCCGGCAATCTAAAAAGCATGATAAAAAGACATCATGCAAGTCTTATTATTGAGAGGTAATACATGTAAAGTGTGCCACCATTCTAATATATGTGGTAAAACTATAAACAAACAAAATCTGTGGTTTTAAGTGGCATTAAGCCACTGAAAACCTACCTGATTCTGACTGATAATTCATTTGTTGATGTGCTGCTTGCTGGTGGCGATGAAGATGAACTGAGCTGGAAAATGATCCACCGCACTCTTTGCATACGTGACATCGACCAACAATCCACAAGAGGTGAGCCTAAGGTTCATAAATAACTAAAAGTGAATGGGAACTGATAATGATACATGGCAGAAAGGTATATGGAAGAAAGACAATGAAAACAGATGAAAAATGGTGATTATGGGAGAAAGGGTACCAATTTTCTGGGTAATAATTATGAAGCAGTAAATCTATCAAGGAATCTGAGCCTCCCTGCCCTTTGCCAGCCAACACAGTATTGGGACTGGGGACATTAGTTCTGGAAATGAATTCCTGCAAAAGGCATAAGACTGTATGATCTACCTAATGTAAAATGAATGTGAGGTTTAAAGAATAGATGGAAATAATGACAAATTATAAAATCAATTGTGTACAATATCTTGCAGTATAGAACAATAGACCTTACTAACTCAGATATAATGAAATAAGAAAGGATAAGAGGGCATCAAATCAAGAAGTGAAGGCAAAGATAAAAATTGATGAAAAGTTAGCATTAGGTAGGAAACCACAAATGGCAGAAAGAAAATTTTCAATATGATTTTTCATTTATGTTCTATATATATGTTTTTACTCCCATTTAAATTCTATTCTAAACACATTAAGTTTCTTTATTTCATTATAATCATTATAATCTTCTATACTGTTACTCCATTTCCTTGCATCTTGCCACCCTGTCCCTCTCTCTCATCTATGGGTTTCCCACACCTATGTTTTTTTTTCTTTCATTACCATATTCTCTTCATATATCCATATCACCTATGCACTATGAAATCTAGGATAATGTAAAGTACATGAAAAATAAATACATACTTTTAAATGAGTAGCAAATGGAAGGAGTTTTGTAAAGTTATCCCCACAGTATTTACAAGACCATGGACGAGGCTCACGAGCTCCTAGCGCACGTGCAGGAAGTTGTTTCACCACATCGGAACCTGCTACACAGATTTCTGCCAAGAAAAGACCTTTGACTTCTGAAAACCCATATTTACGGAAAGATTTTCCTTATAGAAGATGTTTATAATCAAGAAGATATCACATCAATTAGATTCAGAATAAGAGAACAAATAACGTAACAACTACTTCTGAATGGATACATAATACATATTCAATGAAAAATTGTTATACCTGACTTTGGTTCTCTCAACTTGTAAGATTTCCTCTTAGGGGTAGCTGATGGAAACGGCAAGTCCTTTCTGTTACTACCCTGAGCGGATTCTTCACATGCATCATTTCCATTTGAACAAATTTCAGACTGGAGGTCATCATTAGCATAGTGTTTACTGTGAGACAAATCATAATTTTCTGAAGCTGCAGTTATAGTAAATGTCACAATGCATTCTGGTTCCCTCAGGGCTTCTCTGCTATTCACTAACTGTATACTCTCTGCTGTATTTGTCCCAGACTGTGAAACATATCCAATCATGTCTCGACATGAAAATTGATCCTTTTTCACTTTCTGACTATCATCTTCATGTGTATATCCACAGGCACTTGATGACTGAATTTGTGTTCCTTGTACAATTTCATCTGAATGACACTTATCTATCATGACATGACCACTTGTGGTGGCTGGATGTCCAAAGAACTGATTGCCACTTTCACCTTCCCCGGAATTATGAGTGAAGGTGACTTGACCTCTTCCTACCACAATCCGTGAGAGTGACTGGGATATATGAAGATGGGCTCCAGATGGAAAAGTTGGCAGTGACTGTTTAAAGGGATTCCTGTGTGCATCTATTGGTGTACTAACCAAAGTCTGACTTAAGCCAAGTGCTTTCAACTCTTCTTTAACCTTCTGTTGATAGAATGGAGCATACCACACACGCAGTTCTGATCCTTCTTGAATTTCCTCAGCTGCTATATAATATATCAAATCATCTACCTGTAACAAATGCCTAATCAACAAAAAGAAGAAAAAAATATCTAATTCTATACATAATAACAATATCTACATGCAATAATTTGCATAAAAATTCTTTGAATCTCTTAAATGCTTTTTGCTGGTTTAAAGTGGAAAATTTTCATAAGGTGGTTTTCCTATGATAAATACGCGGGTCATTTCAGCTCTATACTATACATTATTTGCCTTTAGTCTTAACTTTATTCAGCATAGCAGATTCATAAGCAATATCAATACTTTTGCATTTCTTCAGCTGCTAAATGATACAAATAATCCTCTAAATGTCATACATAAAATGGCATCACTGGTGTCTGCTTGCAAGTGCTTACATCATGAGTGAAGAGACATCTTCAGCAAGGTTTTGTCATCATCAATACAAAAAAAAGCAGCACAATTTCAAAGAACTTCTCTCTCCAAAGGATTCCACCCTTTCCCTGTGAGTGAATGTATAATGAATGCCTTGAAGATGGCATTAAGAACAGATGAAGAAAGGCCATATTCACTAAAACATATTCTCTAGCTGTCATGTGCAATGCACCAAAACCACAGCCCCCATCCACAATCAGGCCCTACAGACCTTTCAATGGTTTCCCCTGACTGCTTCACATGCCCTAGTTCAGTCCACTGATAGCATGTCAACCCAAGTACACCACATTGTTCCGATTCACTCCATCCTGTGCACACCTTTCACCCTCTTGGATGTTAAGGCCCCCGAGAGCTGAAGATCTTTTTCACTCAGTCTTTCCATCTCCAGTTTGTTCTCTCCCTTCTCCTTTTTCCCTTCACTTCTGACACATATATACTCTTTGTCAACCTCCCCTCACCCATTCTCTCTATATAACGTAACCATTTCAGCACGCACTCATCAACTCTCTCAATAACACTTTTTATTACCATACCTCTATCTAACCTCTTTATTATCTACCTGATCAAACCAACTCAAACCACATACTGTCCTCAAACATTTCACATCCAACACATCCATTCTCCTCTGCACATCTTCATCTAAAGCCCATGTCTCCCATCCATACGAAATTGTTGGGGTTACTGTACCTTCAAACATACCCATTTTCAACCTCCTAGATAATGACCTCTCTTTCCATACATTCTTCATTTCTACCAGAACCTTCGTCATCTCACTCACACCCTGACTCATCTATGCTTCAATGGTTCCATTTGCTGCCATGTCCATTTCCAGACATCTAACACACTTCAGTTCCTCCAAATTTTCTCCATTCAAATTCACACCCAAACCAACCTGTACCTCTATCCTGCTAAACCTAATAACCTTACTTTAATTCACATTTACTCTCAACTTTCTCCTTTCAAACTCAGCCACCAACTTTTGCCATTTCTTACTTGAATCTGGCACTAGTGCACTTTCATCAGCAAACAACAACCATCTCATTTCCAAGGCCCCACTTATTCCCTACAGACTGCATACTTGCCCCTCTCTCCAAGACTCTTAGATGTATATCTCTCACCACCACATCCAAAATCAAATTAAACAGCCATGTTGACATCACATACCCCTGCCACAGATCAATCTTCACTTGAAAAACTACTCACTCTCCTCTACTTGTACACAAGCCTTACACCATTGATAAAAACTTGTCACTGCTTCTAACAGCCTTCCTCCTACACCATATATTTGTCAAACCTTCTACACAGCATCTCCATCAACCCAATCATATGCTTTCTCCAGATCAATAAATATCATGCTCAAAATCTGTTTCTCCAAGTACTTCTTACACACATCCTTAAAAGAAAACATCTGATCCACACATCCCCCTACCACTCCTGAAAACACTGTTCTTTCTCAATCTGATGCTTGATGCACTAAAAATTTACAACTTATGGTGCATTCTGTAAACTTACTTTGTCTAGTGATGATGTGGTGGTCTGTAGGTTCCCCATCCACCCTCCATGAGAGTGGAGGTGTTCAGGGAGTAGCAAAAACTTTTCTGAATCACAAGGAAAAAGCTACTGGGGTGGATAAACTCTTACTGAGCCCAAAGTCTTGCATGAGTACTAGCTATTCTCCTTGTGCTCATATGGCTCTATTATTTTCAGCTTTTCAGCAATGCTGAGGTGTTTCTTGGACATCATAGCACAGGCAACACAGATACTATCTGCTAGCACCATAGATACTAATGTTACCTGCTATGATGTACAAAAAAGATAGGCCGTTGTACCAAAACCACTGCAATTGCATGAAAACATTGGCAATAATTTTATTTATGTCTTGACCTAGTGTGCAAATATCTCAGATAATAGGGCAATGTTAATCACTGCCTGTCAGTCTGAGATAAGTCTGTTTCATTTGGAATTTTCCATTCAGCCTGATGAAAATATAGATTTATAGGCATAACGGTACAAAAGATAATACTGTACCATAAAAATGGAGTAAATTGGTTTAAAACTATAAGATGTTAAAAGGGAACACATTGAGCATAAAAAAATGCACAGAGGTGATGTGCTAAAGGATGTCAAATGCTCTCCTGATACTTAGCATTCTGAAATGAGGTTGGCAGATCACAGACTATTTTGTTACATCCTAAACTTAGTCCAATGGGTCCAACCTTACCAGACTAAACTCATGTGACAAAATTTTGTAGTATTTTCCATTCGATCCCATACTTAGTCCACTGGGGTCCAAAAGGGCTGTAAAAAGCCACATTCAAATACAGTCAAGTCTGTTAGAATAGGGTTTTCCTGTACAATGAGCTTACAATAAGATGTTCTAAAATACTTATTAAGATACACAATAATAACCATAATCTTAAAACATTTAATAACATACAAAAATAATAATTATCCATGGAATGGAAAAAACTAGTCTAGTAGCAATGTCCTATCAGCACACCATCCCAGAGAACTGTGGGCTCCAAATGGCTTTAAGTAAGTGGTTTGATGACGTCATTCCAATGGGAGTCGCTGACTAGTCAAGGGTGGCAGTGAGTGAGTTGCTATGAACACTGATGAGTGATTGATGAAGGGTGAAGAAGATCATTGCTTTCCCACAGGAAATACAAAGGGTTGGAATGTCCTTCTATTAGAAACCTTCTTATTTCAGCACATTCAAACTTTACAATGATAATATGTCTGGCAGGAAATATATGCAAATTACTCACTTGGCATGCAAGCAGATTTCTATTGGAGGGAGATCCAACTGGGACAAGGCTAAGCCAGTTGCATAGCCATTTCCTTGATTGATCCAAATATGTGTGGCTTCCACCTGCATGACATATCTAAAATTCAAATAATCATTAATCATAATACTAAAGAAAAATTCATTTCAAAAACATCTTTAGCTTAATCTTTGATACAAAAAAGGGCTTCTCCTACACCACAAGACAGCATCAGCAAGAGATGAACTACAGAAACATTTACACACATCCCGTCTCTAGCCATACAATGTACCAAAACAAAGTCTACTTTCACAGATTCATCGTGATTGACACTGACCTCCTCATATGAGACATTTGCAGACCTAAAATCATATGAATGAAGCAGGTTCATGTCCCAGGACTGGGACATTCGCAAACAACTTATGAGAGAAGTGGCTAAAATAACATCTGCAGAATAAAGAAAGAGAATTCCTACCTATGCACCTACGACAAAATTTTGCCAAAAGGCAAGGTTAGTGCACATTGCTCAATGCATAGTTTACTTGATGAATAATGATGTTTCCCTTTGTTGCCATGCTCATTACAGAATAATCATTTCCAGGTTCAACTAAAATTAACTTCAACAACATATTGTCTTCTGAATGCTTCATATGCCCTACTTTAGTCCATGATGAACCCATGTTTACATGCTCTTTCCTGTGTGGTGGGGTAGAGATAGAAATGGATGAAGGTAAGCAAGTATGAATATGTACATGTGTATGTATGATGTCTCTGTATGTGTGTATATATGTATGTACATGTTAATATGTACATGCATGTACATGTGCGTGTATGGACATTTATGTATACATATTTATGTATCTATCATACTTAATCGCCATCTCTCACGTCAGTGAGGAAGCGCAAGGGAACAGATGAGGAATGGCCCAACCCACCCACATACACATGTATACATAAACGCCCCTATATGCACATATACATACATATACATTTTAATGTATACATACATATACATACACAGACATATACATATATACACATTCACACATTCATACTTGCTGCCTTCATCCATTCCTGTCGCCAACCTGCCACACATGAAATAGCACACCCCCCTCCAGCGAGGCAACGCTAGGAAAAGACAAAAAAAGGCCACATTCATTCCCACTCAGTCTCTAGCAGTCATGTGTAATGCACTGAAACCACAGCTCCCTTTCCACATCCAGGCCCCACACACCTTTCCATGGTTTACCCCAGAAGCTTCACATGCCCTGGTTCAAATCATTGACAGCATGTCGACCACGGTATACCACAATAGTGCCAATTCACTCTATTCCTTGCACGCCTTTGACCCTCCAGTATGTTCAGGCCCTGATCGCTCAAAGTCTTTTTCACTCTATCCTTCCACCTCCAATTTGGTCTCCCACTTCTCCTCATTTCCTCCACCTCTAACATGTATATCCTCTTCATTAATCTTTCCTCACACATTCTGTTCCATATGTCCAAACCATTTCAACACATCTTCAGCTCTCTCAATCACACTATTTTCATTTCCACACATTTCCCTTACCCTTTCATTACTTAATCCCTCTCAGGGTCAGTTCTCTGTTCTTAACGCTACCTTGCTAATGTGGAAAATGGCGAATATGTATGAATATACTACTATTCACCATTTCCTGAGTAAGTGAGGTAGCGTTAAGGATAGAGGACTGAGCCTTTGAGGGAAATCCTCACTTGTTCCCCTTCTCTGTTCCTCCTTTTGGAAAACTAAAAACAAGAGGGGAGGATTTCCAGCTCTCCACTCCCTACCCTTTTAGTTGCCTTCTACGACATGCAGGGAATATATGGGAAGTATTCTTTCTCCCCTATCCCTAGGGATAATATCTATCTATATATATATATCCCTGGGGATAGGAAAGAAAGAATACTTCCCACGTATTCCCTGCGTGTCGTAGAAGGTGACTAAAAGGGAAGGGAGCAGGGGGGCT
>JAUUDZ010031332.1:0-10991 GCA_032361705.1 Panulirus versicolor
CAATACCTTGGTCAGGCCCACTTGGAATACGCTGTTCAGTTTTGGGGACCAAACTTGAGCAAAGACGAAAATAACCTACAACGATTATTCTTTATAATAAGGAACTTTATACGATGAGATTGAACAGAAGTGTTCACAGTAGTAACTTTCGACAATGTGGAATACGAATATCTCTTCACTTTAAATAGATTCAATGACTAGATATAACGGTATGAAATCAAACGGGATGAGATATATCAGCGACGTGGTTAAGGATATTAAATCATTGGGAACGGCTGTACTCCCTGAAGAGCGGCTGAGATAGGTGCATCATTATTCATACCTGTAACATCCAAGTGTAGTTCCAGCTTAAACTCAGAGATGACTGTCCACTAGCACTACAGGCATGGAAGTCTGTAAAATACTACCTCTGAGATTCAGTGGCGCGATATTGACAAAAGAAAGGACTCTTTAAGCATCCAGAGCTCAAGACTTTTCAAAACCTAGTCTACAACTAACAGAATCACCAGGGTATGCACAGTGAAAAAGTGTTACTGAGCGCTGGAGTAGTACCTGCAGTATACCAGATCCGCCTGATTGTGGATGCTCGTTCACGACCATAAATTGAGTCAGCTTGCCTGTATGGACTCTTCTGAAGATTCTAATGATGTGCGATATCAATGCTATAGGTCGAAAGTTTTTTGGGTTCTCTTTGTTTCCATATTTGTGGAGTGGAGCGCTGCGGGTCAGTTTCAGACTTTGGGCAATGATGTAAGAATCTACATTCTTTTTCTCCACAACATAACTAGTGCACGCGCTAAAGTTGTGTTGTCCTAAATTTCTTTAGGAAGACTGAATTCCATGGGTCTGGGCCTGGGGCAGGGGCGGGCATGCCTTCAATGGTCCTCACGAAATCTTGTGTTAAGGTGGTATCTGCTGTGTGTACTTGGGGTTTACTATTCAGGACGAAGTCTGTTGATTCATTAATTTCTAATGTTGTTTTTGGTTCGTTGAATACCGATTCCTATCGTCTTTTTGGAATCTCACTCATGTCTTGACAGTCGTCGTAAAGCTATCTCTTCCGTTCTGAGTAGGCCAAAGGCGTTTGTCGTTCTAAATTTACGTTTTACAGGTGGTAAAGTAGTTTGGTTTATCTCTAATTTCATTTACAGCTTTTTCTTCTTTTTCCTGTTTCACACTTTTTTCTTTCGCTGAGTGAATTGTGGATGCTGGAGAAGATTTACAATTCTTTATCGCCTCCTGTAAAGTTTTCGTCTTCCTCGTTCTAACCTAGAACTCTTGTCTCGCTAGTTCTGTCTGTTGCATAATTGGAATACCAAAATGGTCATGTCATTTTCTCATTCTTCCCGTTTTGGTACCCAGCAGGGTTTTCCACTGTGTCACAGACATCTTATTGACCACATCATCAAATATCCATTTACTATTAAAACTGAAATTACTTCAAATACTTCCACTGTTTCGTGTGTTGTGAAGAGGCAGTTTAGCATCACATTGTGATCACGGTATAGGATGTCTGAGATGGTAATATCACATATTAGGTCCACATTATTTGTGAAAATTAAGTCCAGAACGTCAATTCCTCTTGCTGGTTTTCTTATTTGTTGGCTGAGGGAAAATTTTTCACACAGTCTGAATAACTTTTTGCAGCTGTTCGTCCGAGCTGCTTCCAGTATCAATATTTTCCGCGATGATATTGTTTCCTGCCTGTCTCCATTTAATGTGTGGAAGGTTGAGGTCTCCCAAGACAATTATATTTGGGATTGGGTTTTCGAGGAGATCAAGACAGGATTCTATTTCTTATTTGTTCCGTAAATTCATGAGGCTTTGAATTTTGGTGATTTATAGATCAATGCAATGACCACGTTTGGGTTAAACGTTTAAACCTGACCATGCGTGTTTCTACTACATCATTTGAGGAGTTCAGGGTTTCAGTTGTTATAAGTGTATGCACTATGTACACTCCAACTCCACGTAATCTAAACCTGTAGCATGTGTACAAGTTGTAGTTTGGGGTCCACACTTCACTATCCATATGGTCTTTCTGCGTTTTTCAGTGAAGGCCGCAAATACTGCACTTGACTCGATAAGCAAGCCACTTACAAATGGGATTTTATTTGTTCCATGTAAATTGTCCCTGTATGCTGGCATATACGAAGGACGTTACATGGTTTATCTCTGTATTGTTGAATTTAACAGAGAGCTTTCAGTTACCTTGCCTTTCTGAAGAAAGAAGCTATTGTCATTTCCTCATCCTCTGGTTCTTCACTGCCTCTGTTTGGCTTTTTGTATGTCACTAAGAAAGACCGTGTATATGTGGTGTGTGGTTCTCACAGCACTCGTTTGCTCAAATCTGGATAGGAGACTCTGCATCCTTCCTCATCCAAGCATTTATCTTTCTTTACACAGTTCAAACATTTTCTTAGGTGTTTGAATTTACATCTTCCCTTGTATGATATGATAGTCTTGCCACACATGCAATTCTCTTCATGTAGTAACTACAAGCTTTGTCCATTCCCTGGATTTGTTGTTCATTTACTGCATCCTATCTCACCTTCTCAGTGTCTATGGCCAGGCCTGAGAGAGTTTCCTGGTTTCTGCTTTCTTCCTCCTCAGAACCAATGTCTCTTTCTATACTCATATTTCTGCTAGAAGTTTCCTGGCCTCCAATTCCTCCCTCTCCTACTATACCTGAGTCAGTGTCCCTTTCTATCTGTGCTTGCCGATTCCTGGCATCCACTGACTTTTCCTTCTGTATCTGGATCAACATCTCTGTCACTTTCTCTGCTCATGTCTGTGGCTGAAGTTCCCTGATCTCTGCTTCCAACATTTAATTCCAAAGTGGACTATCCCTCTGTAGCTGTGGCAGGGTCCACTACGTTTACTTATTCACTTTCCACAACAGCATTTCACATTTTTGAGCTTTCGTCTGGGTCTACGATGAGAACGACGTGCGATTTTCTCCACTCGATATAGAGTGGAGGGGCAGTGCCCGTGAAAACTTTTCCTAATCCGCTTTAGATTCCCATTCAATAGTTTCAAAAGCAATAGGATGTGTGTCTGCAGCACATAACCAATACGTACCGTCTGCCTGTAAAGCACTCTTGATTTATGCTTGCACAGATAATGTGACAGGTTCTCCTACGAAGTCATAGCCCGCCACCGGCAACACCACACCTCACCACCATGGACTACACCTTCACACCTTACCATCAGCCACACTTGCACATCCCATCACTGTTCACGCCTTCATACCCCACGAACGGCCACATCTCCACAACTCACCACCAGATATTTTCTCCAAGCCCCAAAACAGGTCACACCTACACACCCCGCTACCAGCTACGCCTCCATACGCAAACACTGGTCACGACTCCACAGCTCACCACCGGCCACGCCTCGACACCCCACCACCAGTCATAGCTCCATACCCCACCATCAGTCACACCATCACTACAACACCGGCCACACACTCTACAGTCCAGCACCTGTCCCACCTCCAAACCCAAACACCAGTCACACCTCCAAACCAGGTCTGAGTGCCTACAACTCCAAACCAGGCCTCAGTGCCTACAACTCCAGACCAGGCCTGAGTGCCCACAACTCCAGACCAGGCCTGAGTGCCTACAACTTAAGACCAGACCTGAGTACCTACAACTCCAGACTAGGCCTGAATGCCTACAACTTAAGACCAGGCCTGAGTGCCTACGACTTAGGAACAGGCCCAATGTGCCTACAACTACAGGCCAAGCCTGAAAGCCTACAACCCAGGGCCAAGCCTGAGAACCTACAACACCAGGCCAATACTGAGAGCCTGTAACTAAAGACCAAACTTGAGAGCTTACATACTTGAACCAAGCCCGAGTGCCTACAACCACGGGATAAGCCTGAGAGCCTACAACTTCGGGATAAGCCTGAGAGCCTACAACCACGGGATATTCCTGAGAGCCTACAGCCACCGGATATGCTTGAAAGCATACAACCACATGATAAGCCTGAGATCCCACAACTCCGGACAAATTCAGGCCAAGCCTAAGAGGCTACAACCCTGGGCTAAAATCAGATAACCTTCAACTCTAGACCAAGAGTGATAGCCTCTAACTCCAAGCCAAGACTGACAGTCTATAAGCCCAGGCAAACCTAATATCCTACAACCTAGATTAGATACAACCCCAAGCCAAACCTGAAAGTCTACAAACCCAGATAAAACCAGAGAAACTACAAACTCAGGCCAAACTTGAGACCTCACAACCTCGGTCTAAGCCAGGGAGACTACAACCCCGGGCCAAGCCTGGGAGATTACAACCCCGAGCCAAGCCTGGGAGGCTACAACCCTGGGTCAAGTTCTGACTTGCTGCAGGCAGCGACGGAAGAAAGACGGGAATAGGCCTTCATCTTGCGTCTTGCGGGACGTCACGAAATTACGTTATCAGACATTCCTTTGAGACAATGAGGGTTCCATTTTGTGTTTAGCCGAGCACCAAGTGTAGTAGAGGTGAGGGAGGGCACGACACGGGGTGAAGGAGGGCAAGGCGCTGGGGCGAGGAAGGGCACAGTACCGAGGTGAGCGAGGGCACGACACCGGGGTGAGCGAGAGCACGACGCCGGCGCAAGGGAGGGCACGACGCCGGGGTGAAGGAGGGCATGACGTCGGAGGGAGGAAGGGCACAAAGATGGGGTGAAAGAGGGCAATGCACCGTGGTGAGGGAGGGCGTGGCACCGGGTTGAGGGAGGGCGTGGTACCAGGGTAAGGGAGGACGTGGCATCAGGGTGAGGGAAGGCACGACGCCGGGGTGAGAGAGGGTACGACGCAGGGGTAAGTGAGGGTACGGTACCGAGGTAAGGGAGGGTACAAAGCCTGGGTGAAGGAGGGCACGGCGCTGAGGTGAAGGAGGGCATGGCAAGAGGTGAGGGAGGATTCGGCGCCAGGGTGAGAACGGCACGATGCCGGGGCAAGGGAGGGCGAGACGCTGAGGTACACTAGGGCATGGGTCCTGGTTATGGGAGAGCATGGCGCCAGGGTGAGAGGGGGCACGGTGCCAGGGTGAGGACGGCACGGCGATCTGTACGTCCACCACCACCACTATACTCCCTCAACACCCACTACCACCACCACCATACTCTCAACATCCACTACCACCACAACCATTCTCCCTCAACACCAACCACCACAACCATTCTCCCCCAACACATGCCGTCAGCACCACCATACTCCCTTAACATCCGCCATCACCACCACCACTATACCTCGTGGACACCTCAAGAAGTCTTCGGGGTCTTCACTCCCTCAGCCCGGGATAGGCCCAGAATGTTGGACTGGGTCTTTGGTCGACCAAGCTGTTAGAATTCGCAGCCCTTAGGACCACATAGCCCCCACAACCTGGCTGGTCCAATTACTTTTCTACTGCGCACCGCATCCTGTTTCTCATACCAGATGGCAATGTGTTGAAGTGTCTTGGGCCCCTGATGTTTAAGGTGTTCTCTCTTGTCGTTCATATGACACCTTTGGATTTTAGAAGTAGGCTTTTAGAAAATTTTCCATGCCTGTCGTGCAGTAAGATGTTATTTCCAAATGTAAGTTTGGAAACACACCTCCTAAGATCTTCCACGTAAAGATGATGATATACCTCTCTCGTCTACGCTCCAGGGAGTAAAGCCTCTGTGATTTCAGTCGTTCCCAGAATTTTAGTTTCTTTACCAAATTAAGATGGGCTGTGAAAGACCCCTGGACTCTTTCTAAATCCACGATTTCGCCCACCTTGTAGGGTGATGTTAGAACGCAAAAATATTCAGTTCGTGAAAGAATTAGAGCCGTTAATGATATTATCATGGGTTTTCTTTCCTAGCCTTGAAGGTCTGCAGGATCCAGCCTGCCATCCTTATGCATGAGACAATGGCTGTTCTTTTTTTTTCGCTTTAGGTTAGGTGGTTAGATATTGTTACTCCCTCATCACCAACCAAAACCACCATATTCCCTCAACTACAGCCACTACCACCACCAAACAACCTCAACACCCACCCACAACCACCACCATATTCTATCAACATTAAGCACCACCAGCAACACCAACACCACCATATTCCCTCAACATTAAGCACTACCATCACCACAAATAAACTCCTTCAACACCAACACCAGTATCACACTCTCTCAACAACCACCACTACCATACTCCCTCGACATTCACCACCATCAGTACTATACTTCCATATCACCAACTAACACCATCAAACTCCCTCAATACCCACCATCACTATACTCTCTCAACACTAACCACCACCACTATACTCTCCTAACACCAACCATCACCACCATCACCACCCAACTCTTGCACCAACATCACTACCATCACCATACAACCCCTGCACCAACATCACCACCATCACCACAGTAACACCAAACCCCTGCACCAACATCACCACCATCACCACTCAACCCCTGCACCAACATCACCACCACCACCACAGTAACACCCAACCCATGCACCAACATCACCACCATCACCGCAGCAACACCCAACCCTTGCACCAACATCACCACCACCACCACAGTAACACCCAACCCCTGCACCAACATCACCACCATCACCACCCAACCCCTGCACCATCACCATCATCACCGCAGCAACACCCAACCCCTGCACCATCACCACCACCATCACCACCCAACTCCTGCACCAACATCACCACCACAACCACAGCAACACCCAATCCCTGCACCAACATCACCACAGCAAACATCCAACTCCTGCACTACTACAACCAGAGCGACACCCACCTCCTGCACCACCACTACAGCGAAACGCAGTCCCTGCACCCCCACCACAGCGACACCCACCCCCTGCACTATCACCACCACTACAGCAACACCACCACCGCCACCACAGGAACACCCAGCCTCCACAACACCACCATCAGACCACAGCAAGGTGGTATAGCCCCAGGCAGGTGTGGCTGTACCCCTGGCGCACCTTCTCGCGCACATCCTTCGCTACTGGCACTGCAGCACTTAAGCCAGACGAGAGGCAATAACCTCTCGATTGCAGCCAACATCAGATGCCTCACATCAGTAAATGAACCACTTGTGGCCAGGATTGTGTTCGTCTGTATTCCTGGGGCCGACCCGGCCTTGGGGTTACCTCTACAGGTGGATCAAGACGCGGCCACGTCTTCCTTCAGTGGTTTCTAAACTCATGTCGTTGTATTAAGCTGATCTTTTTTCCTCGTTTCAAAAGCTCGTCAAATTACCATTAAGCTTGTGAGTGCGGAAACTGTTGTTTACTTTCATGATCATTATGATGCTGCATCTGCCTTTAAAGCGCCACGACCCAAAAGCAAGCCTTTAAAAGATACAAAATAACATGGAATAGATGAGGCAAAGAAGTCATTTTGTTGATAAATAAAAATGCATTGCTCATTACAGACAAAAGAATAACACGAAGCGTTCTGTGACAAATGTGAGCAAAGGCAGAGTACAAGAAATATGACGGAAGTGTCATTCAGGCTCTGCAAGATCCAACCTTTATCATCATTCACAAGTGACTAGGAATTAGAAGGTCTGCAAGGCGGGCTACTGGCTCCTCCTTTACGTATCTAAGTTCCTATGATAAAGATTTCACCTTGAAAATTACCAGTTTCTTGCAAGTTGGTAAAACTAATATAAATAAGAGCCAAAATTATAAGGAGCTTCCATTGCTATATGTTAATGGTAAATAAAGTTAATTACTGACATTAAAACAAACCTAATTAACAAATACGATACACGTCAAGGTGCGTGACTGAATGAGATGAAAGTATTAATATAAACTGAAAACAAAATATTTCCTAAATGCATATCTTCCTCAAATGTTCTCGTCGTTAAGTATCACCAGAGTGAATTTTAATAATTAAGTAATAATATCAATGTCTGCAACACCGTGGAAGGTACGACCGTTCTCTGGAGCTTGGGGAGTAAAGACGAATGGGTAAATACACCAACATTCCCGAGGGATCTGTAACGGCTGGGAGGATGAATTTTCGAAAATTCTAAATTGATAAAGAAAACAGAAATAATGGATCTGAGAAAGCTTCCATAACTGGAAGAAAAAAGAAAAAACAGAGAGTTGGAATGTATGGTAAAGGATAGATCGTAAACAAACCAATGGAATCTATGACAGTCATATCACAATGGTAACACCGAGAGGAAAACTACATATTAATCATTTCTAAACGACTGTAAGGGAAGATGGACAGAAGCAACGAAGTTTAGGTAAGAAATGGGATATGTGCTGACTCATAATCACCAGGGCTGAGAAGAAATTTGTATTAACGCTCAAGTGTTTAACTCTGCAAAGGGAACGACAAATGATTTAGTGTTGAAGTGTATGAGAAAGCTGGAGAAAGTAGAGAAAGAAAGTCATGAGGTGTTCGTATAGACTGAGGGTAAAAGAAAAAAAGTATTTTGTAACAACGTACAAAATATGAGTTATCAGTCAACAAATAAAATCAAACATAAATCAATATATGCATACATATAAATTTATATGCTTGATAGTGACCTAATCAAATTAATCGAAAAAGCTACTCTCGACGATAATATATTAGTTTAGTTATAACAACAAATCAGGATCTCGTTGGAGAAGTTTGATACAAGTGACCATCTACATATTTCTTTTAAGGTCGCTTTTAACACTGTCAACATGACATTCACGAAAAAAATACCCGATTTTAAACGTACAAATTTTAATGATCTTCGCATTGCTCTTGACAGGCAAACATGGGATATTATGATCAATGAAAATGACATGACCGTACCTTGGAAGAGCTTCAGTATAACCTTCACAGCAGTAAATAGAACATACGTGCCAGTGCGTGATGGTAGACAGTCTATTTCTCAAACGAAACCAAGGTAGTGAAACGGTGAAATAAAAAAGAACATGTTGTCATAAGAAACTCATAGAATCCAACACGACAAAGTAAGTTACGAAAATTTGTGTATAGAAAGTAAAAGTTACACGACAAAGTAAACGTCAATATAAAGAACATATTTTGAGAATAGCAAAAGAAACCCTACGAAGTTTTTCCGTTATGTTAGAAGCAAAGAGAGTCGTTACCCGGTCAATAGGTCCACTAATTACGCAAAAGCGGTGACTTCATTTAAGACAACGAAGCCATGGAAAACTATCAAATGACTTTCTTTGCATCTGCATTTAAGATCGAACACACAAACCAAGTCCTGAATCCAGTTTCATTGATAACAGGAGAACGTTCTTTAACTAACTGACATTAAAGCTGCACATACTTTCAGCATTAAATGGAATAAAAAAAACCGGCAGGCCTTGATAAAAATTTTACCGAGAACGATGAAAGAAGTGAAAAATGAGATAGTAAAACCCTTGATTGCCCTTTTTCAATAAGTCATTTGCTACGGGAAAAGTTCCAGATGAAAGGAAGTTTGCCGATGTAACACAGATATTCAGAAAAGTAATAAGTCACAGCCCTGATATTATGATACGTCCTATTAGCTTAACATTTGTAGTTGGAACACTTATGCAAACCCATTTAAGACAACTGTAAACCATTTAGAGGACCACCACTTAGCAAACGATTCTCATCATGGTTTTTCAACGAAATCTCTCATGCTTGATAAATCAGCTTGGCTTCTTTTATGTAAGAATGCATGACGAAAGTAAAGAAGTTGATGTAATCTATCGACATTTTTAAAAAGCTTTAGATAGGGTTCACCATCAAAGGTTATTAGTAAGAAACTGTCACGTGGCGTTAATGGGATTGTACTTTAGAGACCAGGAAATTGGCTGACGCCGTAAACAAAACAGTTGTGATTTATAGTAAAGCCTCAGATGTAACAAATGGGGTGCCACAAGGATCAGTCTTGGGAACAGTTCTCTTACTCATATACATTAACGATATTGATAATGGGCTGCATTGAAAGATATAAACATTCGCTAATGATACAAAGCTGGGAAAGAAATCTATAATAAACATGAACGTCTTCACTTCAAACTGACAGACGAACTGATGGTGGCAAATAAATTCTAATATTGATATGTGCAAAGTTTTACATATCGGGAGTAAAAACGAACAAAAATGCAAGCTACAGTATGAGTTCTGTTGAACTGAAAAAGTTACATGAGGAAAAACACTTGGGTGCAGTAATCTCAAGTGACCAAAAACTAAGTAAGCAGTGCATAGAAGCAATGAAAAGAGCGAACAAAATTTCATAGGTAGGGCCTTCGAATCCAAGTCCAAGGAAATCATCCTTGTTCTTTACAGTTCACTGGTTCGTCCACATCTTGAATATTGCGTTCAATTCTGGTCAAGCTACCTTAAAAAAAGACAAAGATAGAGCACACCGTCGAGCTTTCAAGATAATTCCAGGACTTAGAAACAAATCTTACGAGAACAGATTAAGCGACTGGCGGAAGAGAAGGTTAAGAAGTGATCCAATGCAAGTATTCAAAATTATCAAAGGTTTTCTTGATCTGTCCAGTGACTAAAAATCTAATTCGTCTGATTTTACTCGTAGCAATAGATATATACTATTAGGTAAACGCGTTACCTCGGATTAGGAGAAGTACTCTCTCTGCACACGATTGTTAACATAGGGAACGATTTGCAAATTAGAGTGGCTGAGAGCAGTAATATAGTACGTTTAAGAATAGACTTGATAAATACTTCGCTTTACGTCCACGATTTACATTATTTGAGCCTCCATAGTCACAATGACAATTTACTGGTTATTCTCTTTGAATTATCTGCACGGCTTTAACATTTACCACACTAATCTAAGAGCTTCTGATATCTTCCTCTCTCACAAATAACCACAAAATGACCAAGTGGTCTGTTGCTGTCTGAGTTCCTTTGTATTCCTTTGTATATAGTGTCACGTTCGAACCATGAGTTCCTTTGTATTCCTTCGTATATAGTGTCACGTTCGAACCATGAGTTCCTTTGTATTCCTTTGTATATAGTGTCACGTTCGAACCATGAGTTCC
>JAUUDZ010031343.1:0-21769 GCA_032361705.1 Panulirus versicolor
CTGTCTTATGACTTTCTTACACTGTCTTTGAATTTTGATTAATTCCTGACGATTTTCATCGGTTTCCATTGATTTGAATTTGTTCTATGTGTTCTTCTTATGGCAAATTTGTCCTTCTATTCCCCTATTCTTCCATGATGGTTTTGAAACATTGCAAGTTCTCTTCCTAATTCGTGGAATATGTTTATTTTCAATCTTGAGTAGTGTGTTTTTTAGGATTATTCCATATTTCCTCTGCTGTATGAACGTCAAGAAGTTTTGTCCAATTGGTACTACGAATTTTGTGTCTAATGTTTTCAAAATTTGTTCGCCTGTATCTGGGATCAAGAGTTTGTTGTCATTTATTTCATAATGTAAATTCATCTCTAATCTAATCAAACTGTGATCGCTGTTTGACTAACTCTCTCCTACTTTGCAAGAGTTGATTGCGTTCACTGGTGAGGACAAGATCAAGAATGTTTATACCTTTAATTGGTTTTAGAAAAGCGTTGTTCCCTCTCGGTCACCTGTTAACGTGTTCTAGTTTGTTTGGACTGTTGAAGTCCCCTATTATTATAACCTCTTTATTGTTTACTATAGTTTTGATTTCTTTGTATAACATCTTATCGTCGTCTTCATTTTGCTCAGGATGTCTGTAAATAAGACCGAGACGTAGTTGCAGGAAAAAATAAGTGTAGACTTGCGTGCTGCAGGACAAGAGGAGTGCAGCTTGAATATTGCAGATCCAGAAGAGTGCAGATTCAAGTATTGTAGAACAAGATTATGAATACGAGTTTTGCAGGAAAGGGAGGATGTAGGTTAGTGTTGCAGGATAAGATGGATGTAGACTCGTGTGTTGCAGGATTGTGTTGCAGGATAAGATTGGTGCAAACTCATGTGATTCAGGATAAGATGGTTGTAGATTCGTGTGTTGCAGGATAAGATGAGTGTAGACTCGTGTGTTGCTAGATAAGATTGGTGTAAACTCGTGTGCTGCATGATACGTGTGTAGACTCGTGTGTAGCAGGATAAGATGGGTGTAGACTCGTGTGTTGCTGGATAAGATTGGTGTAAACTCATTTTCTGCAGGATATGTGTGTTGCAGGATAAGATGGGTTTAGGCTCGTGCAACACACGAGTCTACACACTTATTCTGTAACACACGCGTCTACATCCATCTTATAATGCAACAAACGAGTCTGCACCCATCTTATAATGCAACAAACGAGTCTGCAAAAAACTTATAATGAAAAACATGAGTCTACACATATCTAATCCCGCAAAACATGAGTCGAAACCCATATCATAATGCAACACCCGTATCATCCTGTAACACGCGAGTCCACACCCATCATATCATGCAACAAACCATTCTGCATCCATCTTGTCCTAAAACACATGAGTCTCCACGCAGCTCATCCTGCAACACACGTTGCAGGATGGAATATATGAATCTACAGCCATCTTACCCAGCATTACACGAGTCTATACCCATCTTATCCTGCAACAAACGAGTCCACACCCATCTTATCCTGCTACACACGAGTCTACATCCATATCATCCTGCAACACATGAGTCTACATCCATATCATCCTGCAACACACGAGTCTAAATCCACCTTATCCTGAAACACACGAGTCTATACCCAGCTCATGCTATAACACACGTGTCTACATCCATGTTATCCTGCAACACTCGAGTCTACATCCATCTTATCCTGAAACACACGAGTCTACACCCATCTTAACCTGCAACACGCAAGTTTACAGCCATGTTATCCTGCAACACTCGAGTCTACACCCATCTTATCCTGCCACTTACAAGTCTACACCCACCTTATCCTGCAACACACGAGTCTACACTCATCTCATACTGCAACACACGTGTCTACATCCATATCATCCTGCAATACATAAGTCTACATCTATCTTATCCTGAAACACACGAGTCTACACCCATCTCATACTGCGATACACGAGTCTACATCCATATTATCCTGCAATACATGAGTCTACACCCGCCATATCCTGCAACACACGAGTCTACACCCATCTTATCCTGCAACACGTGAGTCAACACCCATCTTATCCTGCAACACACTAGTCTACACCCATCTTATCCTGCACCACACAAGTCTACACCCATCTCATACGGCAACACACGAGTCTACACCCATATTATCCTGCAACACATGAGTCTACACAAATATCATCCTGTTACACAGGAGTGTACACCCATCATTTTCTGTAGATTCATGTGTTGCAAGATAAGACGGGTGTAGACTCATGTGTTGCAAGATAAGACATGTGTAGCCTCGTGTGTTGCAGGATGAGATGGGTGTAGACTTGGAAGTCGCAGGATAAGATGGGTGTAGACTCGAGTGTTGTAGGATAACATGGCTTTAAACTCGCGTGTTACAGGTTAAGATGGATGTAGACTCCTTTGTTGCAAGATAAGATGGGTGTAGACACATGTGTTGCAGAATGAGATGGGTGTCGACTCGTGTGTTGCAGGATAAGATGGGTGTAGACTCCTCTGTTGCAGGATAATATTTGTATAGACACGTGTTGCAGGATAATATTTGTATAGACTCACGTGTTGCAGGATAAGATGGGCGTGGACTCGTGTGTTGCAGGATAAGATGGGTGTAGACACGTGTGTTGCAGGATAAAATAGGTGTAGACACGTATGTTGCAGGATAAGATGGGTGTAGATTCGTGTGTTGCAGGAGAAAATGGGTGTGGACTCGTGTGTTGCAGGATAAGATGGATGTAAACTCTGCTGTTTCAGGATGGTATGAGTGTAGACTCGTATGTTGCAGGAGATGTGTGCAGACTCATGTCTTGCTGTATAAGATGGGTGTAGACTCGATGTTGCAGGATACGATACGATGGGTGTAGTAGACTCGTGTGTTGCAGGATAAGATGGGTTTAGACATGTGTGTTGCAGGATAAGATGGGCGGAGACTCGCGTGTCGCAGGATATTATTGTTGTAGATTCGAGTGTTGCGGGGAAAGATTAGTGTAGATTCTTATGTTGCAGGTTAAGACGTGTGTAGAATCGTATGTTGCAAGATAAGGGTAGGTGTAGATTCGTGTGTTGCAGGATAAGATGGGTGTAGACTAGAGTTTTGCAGGACAAGATGTGTGTAGGCTTATGTTTTGATGGAGAAGATGGTTTTAGACTCGTGTGTTGCAGGATAAGATGGATGTAAAATCTGGTGTTGGAAATTAAGATGGGTATAGACTCGAGTGCGGCAGGATAAAATGGGTGCAGGCTCGTGAGTTGCAGGATAAGATTGGTGTAGACACGTGTGTTGGAGAATAAGGTGGGTGTAGATTTACGAGTTGCAGGATCAGATGGTTGTAAACTCGTGTGTTGAAGTATGAGATGGTTGTAGACTCGTGTGTTGCGGGATAAGATGGGTGTAGACACGTGTGTTACAGGATAATATGAGTGTAAACTCGTGTTTGTAGAGTAAGATGTGTGTAAACTCGAGGGTTACAGGATAAGATTGGTGTAGACTCGAGTGTTGCAGGATGAGATGGGCGTAGACACGAATTCTGCAGGATGATATGTGTAGACTCGTGTGTTGCAGGATAAGATGGTTGTAGACACATGCTGCAAGATAAGATGAGAGTAGACACGAATGCTGCAGGATAAGATGAGTGTAGACACGAATGCTGCAGGACGGGAGACATTTAACACATTGGGTTCAGCAGAGTGGACGTATGTAAACAGTGGCTGTGGTACATTTCGACTGGCCTGAGGACGCGTCATGTGTTGTATCATGATATCTGGCGAAGGCTGAGGCCACTGTGCATGACATAGCACTAACATCCGTTGCTCTAGCGTTATGCTGGTTACGATCAGTTGCATGACCTCAGCTGCTGACAGGAGACATTTCACTTGACTCAAATAACGCCTATAATGACGTAGTCTCAGTCTACCTAGTTCCTGTAGCCTCCTCCTGCCTCCCACTACCCATAACGAACACAATTGATCTGTGCGTCGCAGAAAGCGATGATTTTTATAGTGGGGTGGATGGGAACGAGAGTGAAACCTTGCTAAGATAATGTGCCTGGGTCCGTGCAGGCGTCCCAGGGTACGCCGGAAGCACATCCGAGGTGGGTCCTTATGCTCAGCCCACGCTGCTCGTTTCCATGGGCCTGCTTGCTCCCCGGTTTCCCGCCTCTCCAGCGTAGGTATGGTGCTCGTCTGATAAAGCAGAACCTCGGTTCTCCTCACAGGCTGTTGGTGGTTAGTTTGGATCAAGTACGAGGGCTTTAGAGCAATGGTTGGAGGACGTGTTTGATTCGTTGTCTTTTTAATATTGTTCTGGGATGAAGATTCATAACCCTTGGCAGAAACATTCCCTCTGTGGCATAGGGTTTATGAGTCTCTCTGCTTGTTCCACGGGCAGGTTATGGTTATGGTTTTATATGGTTATTTCACTTCGAGGTTGTGGTTATGATTCTCTGTTGTTATTCCACGAGCAGAATATGGTTATGATTTTCTGTGATTGTTCCATGGGCAGGTTATGGTTATGATAGTTCCATGGGCTTTTGTTTTTACGTTCGACTCTTTAGTCACGGACAAAAGTCTACGTCAAGGCCAGGTCTTAATTGAAATACAGGAAGGCCAATGAGAGGAAAAAAGAAGAGGCAAGGGAAAGTAGAAATTTTGGAGGAAGTGAAAATCCTGTCTTGGGAAAGACATTAAAAGGGAGAGAGTTGCAAAGCTTCGAGGAACAGGGAAAGAAACATTTATCAAAACGGCCCACCACTGGATGGCCACACAATAACCATGTGACGCAGCAGCTTACCGTGTATTGCGTGGTCGCTAGTGATGGAGGCACACAAGCAGCTAGCTCTGGTAAGCATAAACCAAAATGATACCCATAGAAGTGGGAAAGTGAACCAACATTGCGGTGTAGGGCAAGCGGGTCAAAGTTTTGAAGTTAGATTGGGACAGTTTATAAGTCGGACCGCATTCGACTCACCTTTTTCAAGTAAGGATACAGAGCTAGAACCACACAAGACGTAAGAGCAGTGCTCTGTACAAGGATGAGTCAATCCTTTGTATAAACAGAAAAACTTTTCTGAAGAAACTTCAACATCTAAACAGGACACCCAGTTTCTTCGAGGCAGACTTAGCTATTTCCGTAATGTGGGGTTTCCAAGAAAGAGTGGATGTTACAGTTATACCAGTATGTTCACTGAGTCAAGAGGTGGTACTTCAGAGTCGTCAAAGGAGAGAGGAGAGCTGTGAGTTTTCGATAGAGAGTTGGGCATTAAAGTTTTCGATAGAGAGTTGGGCATTAAACTTAATTAGATTTTGTCTACCCCACTGAGATGCCCTGTTCAAGTTTGAATCTATTGAGAGACTGTGTCAAGACGAGATGCAGATCGAGTGAGAGAAGAGAAAGCAGAATTTAAGGATGTGGAAGAATGCAGTGTTGAGTCGTCAGCGTATGAGTGTTTTTGGTTATTCATAGAAGAAAGGAAGTCCTAGATAAAAAGGAGAAAGGAGAAAAAGTGTAGGGGACATTACAGAACCCTGAGGGACATTACTGTTGATGGAAATAGAGGGGAGATTGCTTCAACAATAATTACAGAGACAGATCGGCCGGAGAGGAAGCTAGATATGAAGGAGCAAAGTGAGGGAGGGAAGCCAAAAGAGGAAAGTTAGAGATGAGACCCCAGTGCAACACCCTGTAAAAAACTTTGGATATGTCAAGGGCAGCTCATACGAATCGCCATGGTCTTTCGGGGATGATGACCAAACATTTGCAAGATAGGAAAAATTATCGCCATTGGATCTCGCCTTACGGAAACCATACTGGTGATCAGGTGGAAGACTGTGGGTTTCGAGGTGTCTAAAAATATAGGAGTTGAGGAGGAATTCAAAGATTTTGGAAATGGTAGATGTCAAAGCAACAGGACGATAGTTAGCGAGGTCAGAACGTCACCCTTCTAAGGGATGGGATGTATCTCTGCATGTTTCCAAGGAGAAGGAAAAGTTTTGGGTTTTAAACAGAAACGGATCAGACGTGTAAGCACAGGTGCAAGTTCATAGGCATACTCTTTCAGAACACGGAGATGGATGTCATCAAGACCATTAGCCTTGCCTCTGTCCACAGAGAGAAGTACTTTTTGGACAGTCCTAAAAGAGATTATGGGAAGGGTCATAGGATTAGTAAGAGGGGCATCAGGGAGTGATGGAATGTTGCAGTCATCCAAGGTGGAGTTAGAGGAGAAACGGGAACCAAAGAGAGTTGCTTTGTCAAAGGAAGAGACAGTTATAGTACAGTCAGAACGGAAAAGTAAAGGAAAGGTAGAGCGACAGAAATTTTTAGAGATGCCTATAGCTAAAGGCCAGAAAGATACGTCACTAGATGATGAGGAGAGGTTATCGCACTTCTTTTGAATAAAGGAACGCTTTACTTCATGGATAACATACTTGCAATGTGATGAAAGCTGAATGGGAGTCAGAGGAAGGAGAGTTTTTCTAAGCCCGATATGCCTGATTCCTTGTCTGAATGGCCTCAGATCAGGGACAGTTAAACCATGGGTTGGATGGGATGTCGTCTTGGAGGAAAGGAAATGAATGCTTCCATTCCTGTAACAATAGTCTCTGCTATGCGTTTGGAGAAGACAGAAAAATTGATATAGAGGAGACAGTAAATTACCCAAGGAAAGTCAGGAAAGACTTTACGTAAGTTACTCCAGTTAGCTTTGTTAAAGTACCACTATGTACGCTTAGGAGCCGCTGGATGGGAGGTGCCGTCAGCATAGATACATTTATGAGTGTGATCAGATGAACGAAGCAGACGAGATGGACTAGAGGTGACAAACAGATTCAAAATATTAGGAGAGCAGTCACAAGGGTCAGGAATATGGGAAGGCTGGGAGATGAGATGATCTCAATCAGTGAGAATGGAGAACGTGAGGGCTTCAATCTCTCTACCATCCGTATGGGAGGATTTCAGCCATTCCCTATAATGAAAGTTTAAATTCCCAAAGTAGAAGATCTCAGCTCGCGGGTAAGAGGATATCACATTTAATGGCAGTTTAGATAGCCGAAGATGGATATAGAATTTATAGAATCATGAGAGCAATAGGGGAAACAGAGGTAAAGTGTGGGAGTTGGGAGACAGATCTTGAGCCACAAAACATCAAAATTTGGGGACTCAAGGTCCTTGAGACATGCAATAGGTGTGCTAATGTTGGAAGAAGCAGACACCACCTGTGAACCAGAATCGTGTGTGGAGATTATACTTGGATATGAAAAAGTGGCTAGAACCAGGATCATTAGACAGATGGGTCACAGACAGCAGTAAGATAATAGGAGAGGTAGTAAACAGATGGTGTTCAACAGAGGAGAGGTTACTAGCGAGACCACGAATGTTAGTATTGTGAACAGAACAAGAGGAAGGTCTGTTAGAGAGGGAAAGGTCGTGGAAGGGGCCGGTTCTACTACTGTTAGAACCCTCCCTCTCATTAGCAGTAGAGTCAGACGGATACCCAGAGATTCTAGCAACCCATGATGCCGGTGATTAGGGCCATAGATCTGTTGGATCTACCATGATCACATTAAGAAATAGATTGTACAGACAGGAGATGACAGGAGAACTTATATGAAGAAAATAAATGAAGTTTGAGTCGGTGTCTGGTGCATGTAATTAGAAGATTGCAAAATTAGCCCGGTAGTGCCATTTTGATGAGACAGAAAGTAAAACCAGACATGGAGAATGTAAGATGGTTCCAGGCACCACTTTAACCCTCCTCAGTCAGGACGGTTGTACCACCCTGAGCGGCTGCTGTCAACAGCCTATTATTCTCTGTGGTTGTTCCACGGGCACGTGGTTGTTATGGTTCCCTGCGGCTGTCCATGGTATGTTTTGGTTGTGAACCTTTGTGTTTCAGAGGCAGGTTGTGGTTATGGTTCTCTGTGGTTGTCATATGGGCATGTTATATGTGGTTGTTATACGGGCATGTTATAAGATATGTTATATGTGGTTTGTCAACTGCCTCTGTGTTCACGGGGTTCACATGAATGCTGCTCTGGTCTGCTCTGTCAATCTGGGGGTGGCACGAATTCTCCAAGTAAATATGAAACTGTAACAAGCGTTCTGTGATTTTTGACGGATTTCTGAATTTCTTGATGGTGAACAGAATCTTCTTGGTTACACAAATATCCAGTCCTTGATTCTGTCCAGGGTGTCGGGTCATTAGTCCGGCTTTTTTCTCTTACATTCCGTTTTGAAACAAGTGGTTGACGCCCGCTATCCTAGCTTACTTGTGCTGTCGTCATTGATGAGGAAGTTTTATAAAGTAAATTTTCTTCTTCATAAATGGTGAAATGTAAAAGTATTCTTCCAGCAATTTATGGCATCACTGGTCGGGAACTGTGCGATGCATGACTTTCATTGATCGAACTCTGTGATGCTGGGTCCTTAATGATCCCGTGATCGAGTTCTCTAGGCTGCAGGGTGGACAGTGATCGAGAATTAAGGGATGCTGGTTGTTCATCTACTGGGAACTTGGGGATGCTGTCTGTTCGTTGATTGGGAACTCCAGGACGCTAGGTGCTCATTCATCGGGATGCTGGGGGTTCATTGATCAGGTACTCCGGGATGTTGTGTTTAGTGATCGAAAAATCTGGTATGCTGTGTATTCATTGATGGGGAACTCCAGGACGCTGTGTTCAGTTATCAGAAACTCTGGGATGCTGTGTTCAGTGGTAGGGAACTCTGGGATGCTGTGTGCTCAGTGATCAGAAACTCTGGGATGCTCTGTATTCATGGTTCAGGAACACCAGAATGCTGTATGTTTAGTGATCGGGAACTCCAGGATGCTGTGTGTTCAGTGATCGGGAACTCAAGGATGCTGAATGTTCAATAATTGAGAACTTTGGGGTACTCTGTGCCCAATGATCGAAACCTCTGGGAATTCTGTGTGTTAAGGGATGGGGAACTCCAGGATTCTTTGTGTTCAGTGATCGGAAACTCTGGGATACTTTTTTCAGTGATCAGATACTCTGGGAACGCTGTGTGTTCAGTGATTAGGAACTCCAGGACACTGTGTGTGTTCAATGATCAGCATCTTCAAAATAACGCGTGTTCAGTGATCAGGAACTCCCGGATGCTGTTATTTCAGTGATCGAAAATTCTCAGATGTTGTGTTCAGTGATCGGAAAATCTGGGATTTCTGTGCGTTCAATGACCGGGAAATCCAGACTGTTCTGTGTTCAGACATCGGGAACTCCAAAATGCTGTGTGTTTAGTGATTGAGAACTCCGGGATGCTGTGTGTTTAGTAATCGGAAACTCCGGGGTGCTGTGTGTTTAGGGATAAGAGCCTCCGGGATGCTATGTGTTCAGTGTTTGGGAACTTGCGAATGCTGTGTAGTCAGTGATCGAGAACTCTGGGATGCTGTGACTTAAGAGATCGGGAACTCCGGGATACTGTGTCTTCACTGACAGGTATTCCGGTGTGTTGTGTGTTCACTGATCGGAAACTCCTGGATGCTGTATGTTCAGTGGCCAAGAAATCTGGGATCTCCGGGATGCAGTGTGTTCAGAGATTACAAACTCTTGTCACGCTGTATGTTCAGTGATCGGGAACTCCAGGATGCTGTGTCTTCAGTGATCGGGAACTCCGGGATGATGTTTAGTGATCGGATTCTCTGGAATGCTGTGTCTTCAGTGATCAATAACTATGAGAATGCTGTGTGTTTAGTGATCTGGTGCTCCAGGTTGCTGTGTGTCAGTGATCGGAAATTCAACGATGCTGTGTGTTCAGTGATCAGAAGTTCCAGGATGCTGTATGTTCAGTGATCGTGTTCTTCGGAATGATATGAGTTCATTGATCGGGAACTCTGGGATACTGTGTTTTCAGTGAGAGAACACTCAGGGTTACTCTTTGTCTAGAGAATTGGAGATCTTGGACACTATGTGTTCAGAGACCGGAAACTCCGGAATGCTGGTTGTTCAGTGATTGGGAACTGAAGGATGATGTGTGTTTAGAGTTGAGGAACTCTTGGATGCTGTGTATTTAGTGTTCATGAACTCCAGGATGCTATGTGCTCAGTGATCGGAAACTCTGGGAATGCTGTGTTCAGTGATCGGAAACTTTGGGAATGCTCTGTGTTCAGTGATTGGGAACATCGAGATGCAAGATGTTTAGAGATTGGGAACGCCACGATGCTGTGTTTTTAGTGATCGGGAACTCCGAGATGCTTTGTGCTTAATGATCGGGATTTTCGGAATGATGTGTGTTTAGTGATTTTGAATTCTGGGATGCTGTGTTCATTGACCGGAAACTCTGGGATACTATTTTCTCAGTGATCAGAAACTCTGAGAATGCTGTGTGATCAGTGATTAGGAGCTCCAGGATGCTGTGTGCTCAGTGATCGGGATCTACGGAATGATATGTGTCCAGTGATCAGAAACTTCCGGATGGTGTTTGTTTAGTAATCTGAAACTCTCGGATGTTGTGTGTTCAGTGATCGGAAGACTGTAGGAACTTTGTGTATTCAGTGACCAGGAGCCACAGGGTGTTGTGTGTTCAGACACCGGGAATTTCGAGATGCTGTATGTTCAGTGATCGAGAACTCTAAGATGCTGTGTGTTTAGAGATCAGGAACTCCGGGATGTTGTGTGTTCAGTGTTCGGAAACTCTGGGGTGCTATAACTTTAGTGATCGGTAACTCCGAGATGCTGTGTGTTCGATGATCGAGAACTCCAGGTCGCTCTGTATTTGGAGATCAGGTACTCCCGGATATTGTGTGTTCAGTGACAGGTATTCTGAGCTTCTGTGGGTTCACTGATCGGGAACTCCTAGATGCTGTGTATTCAGTGATGGAGAAATCCGACATTCGGAGTGATCAATGATCAGAAACTCCGGAATTCTCTGGGTTCAGTGATCGAATATTCTGGGATGCTGTGTCTTCAGTGATCAGAAACTCTGGGAAAGCTGTGTGTTCAGTGATCGGAAACTCGAGCATGTTGTATTTTTAGAGATCAGGAACTCATGGATACTATAAGTTCAGTGATCGGGAATTACGGAATGCTGTGTGTTTAGAGATCAGGAACTCCGTAGTACTGTATTATCAGTGATTAGGAACTCCGGTGTGCTGTGTATGGTAATCTGGAACTCCGAGATGCTGTGACTTTAGTGATCGGGAACTTCGAGATGGTGTGTGTGTTCAGTGATCGGGAACTCAAGGATGCTATGTGCTCAGAGATCGGGTACTCCTGGATATTGTGTGTTCAGTGAGAGGTATTCCGGGATGCTGTGTTCAATGATCGGAAACTCTTGGATGCTTTGTATTCAGTGAAAGATTAATCCGTGATTTGGAGTGTTTAGTGATCGGGAACTCCTGGATTCCGTATGTTCTGTGATAGAAAATTCTGGGGTGCAATGTGTTCAGTGATCAGGATCTCTGGGATGCTGTGTTCAGTGATCGGGAACTCTGGGATGTTGTCTGTTTAAAGATCAGGAAATCCATGATGCTGTGTGTTCAGTGATCGGATACTCAGGATTTTGTGTGTTTAGAGATCAAGAACTTGGGGATGTTGTGTCTTAAATGATCGGGAACTCTGGGATGATGTGTGTTCAGTGATTGGAAGCTTTGGGATGTTGTGTCATCAGCGATCGGAAACTTCCAAATGCTATGTGTTTAGAGATCAGGAACTCCGGGATGCTGTGTGTTCAGTGAACGGGAATTCTGATTACGCTGTGTATTCAGTGATTGATAAGTCCAGGATGTTGTTAGTTCGGTGATCGGGAACTCCTGGATACTTTGTGTTCAGTTGTCGAGAAATCCAGGATTTGGAGTGTTCAATGTGAGTTCAGTGATCGAAAACTGTAATGCTGTGTGTTCAGAGATCAGGAATCCCAGAATGCTGTGTGTTCAGTGTTTGGAAACTCTGGGATGTTGTTTGTTCAGTGATCGGCAACTCCTGAATGCTGTGTGTTTAGAGATCAGGAACACCGGAATGCTGCGTTTTCAGTTATCGGGGACTCCACGATGCTGTTTGTTCAGATATCGGGAATTCTGGTAATGCTGTGTGTTCAGTGATTGAGAAATCCAGGGTGTTGTTTGTCCAGTGATTGGGAACTCCGGTATGCTGTGTGCTCTGTGATCGGGAACTCCAAGATACTGTGTTTATAGGGATCAGGAACTCCTGGATGCTGTAAATTCAGTGGTCGGGAACTCTGGGATGCTGTACGTCTAGAGATCAGGAACTCCGGAGTGCTGTGTGTTCAGTGATTGAAAACTTTGGGATGTTGTTTGTTCATTGATTGGGAGCTCCTGGATGCAGTGTGTTTAGAGATCATGAACTCCGGAATGCTGTTTTCTGTGATCAGGAATTCGGGATGCTGTGTGTTTGGTGACCTGGAACTCCGAGTTACTGTGTGTTTAGAGATCAGGAACTCCGGAATGCTGTGTGTTCTGTGACCGGACACTCGGTTAGGCTAGTTGAACAGTGATCGGGAATTCCAGGATGCTGTATGTTTAGAGATCAGGATCCCTGCATGCTGTGTATTTAATGACTATGAACTCCGGATGCTGTGTGTTCAGCGATCGGAAACTCTGGGATTCTGTGTATTTCGAGTTCAAGAACTCCAGGACCTGTGTGTTCAATGATTGGGAACTTTGGAGTGTGTATTCAGTGACCGGGAACCCCAGGATGCTGAGTGTTCAATAATTGGGAACAGTGGGATGTTGTGTGTTCAGTGATCGAGAACTCCGAGATGCAGTGTGTTCAGTGATCGGAAATTGTGATACTGTTTTTTAGTGATTGGAAACTCTTGAAATGCTCTTTATTCAGTGATCGTGAACTCCAAGTTGCTATGTCTTCAGTGACCAGGATGTTCGCAATGATGTGCTCTCCCTGGTTTTTTTTTGTTCAGTGATCGGGATCTCTTGGATAATATGTGCTCAGTGATCGGGAACTCTAAGATGTTGTCTATTTAAAGATCACGAAATCCATGATGCCCTATGTTGAGAGATCAGATACTCCGGGATTCTGTGTGTTTCGAGATCAAGAACTCGGGATGCTGTGTCTTCAGTGATCGGGAACTCTGGGATGCTGTGTGTTCAGTGATTGGGAGCTCCGGGATGTTGTGTGTTCAGTGATGGGAAACTCCTGGATGCTATGTGTTTAAAGACCAGGAACTCCGGGATGCTGTGTGTTCAGTGATCGGGAACTCCATGTTGCTTTTTGTTCAGAGATCTGGAATTCTGGTAATGCTGTGTGTTCAGTGATTGAGAAATCCAGGATATTGTTTGTTCAGTGATCGGGAACTCTGGAATGCTGTGTGTTCAGTGATCTGGAACTTCAGGACGCTGTATGTATAGGCATCAGGAACTCCTGGATGCTGTCAGTTCAGTGATCGGAAACTCTGGGATGCTGTGCGGCTAGAGATCAGGAACTCCGGAATACTGTGTGTTCAGTGACTGGAAACTCGGTTATGCCGGTGATCGGGAATTCCAGAATGCTCTGTGTTTAGAGATCAGGATCTCCTGCATGCTGTGTGTTCAGTGACTGAGAAATCCAGGATGTAGCTTGTTCAGTTATCGGGAACTCCTGGATACTGTGTATCTAGTGATCGAGAGATCCAGTATTTGGAGTGTTCAATGATTGTAACCGGGATTCTGTGTGTTCAGTGATCGAAAACTTTGGAATGCTGCGTGTTTAGAGATCAGGAACTTCGGAATGTTATGTGTTCAGTGTTTGGCAACTCTATGATGTTGTTTGTTCAGTGATAGGGAGCTTCTAGATGCAGTGGACTTAGAGATCAGGAACTCCGAAATGCTGTGTGTTTGGTGACCTGAAGCGCCGAGTTGCTGTGTGTTCAGAGATCAGGAACTCCAGAATGCTGTGTTTTCAGTGATTAGGAATCCGAGATGCTCTGTGTTTGGTGATCTGGAACTCCGAGTTACGGTGTGTTTAGAGGTCAGGAACTCCGGAATGCTGTGTGTTCTGTGACCCGACACTCGGTTATGCTGCTTGTTCAGTGATCGGGAATTCCAGGATGTTTAGAGATCAGGATCTCCTGCATGCTGTGTATTTAATGACTATGAGCTCCGGATGCTGTGTGTTCAGCGATCGGAAACTCTGGGATTCTGTGTGTATCGAGATCAAGAACTCCAGGACCTGTGTGTTCAATGATTGGAAACTCTGGGATGTTGTATTCAGTGACCGGGAACTCCAGGATGCTGAGTGTTCTATAATCAGGAATTCTGCGATGTTGTGTGCTCAGTGATCGAAAACTTTGGGAATGCTGCGTGTTTAGTGATCAGGAACTCCAGAATGCTGTGTGTTCAGTGATTAGGATCTTCGGAATAATGTGTGTTCAGTGATCTAGAACACTGAGATGTTGTGTGTTCAGTGATCGAGAATTCCAGGATGCTGTATGTTTAGAGATCAGGATCAACTGCATGCTGTGCATTTGACTATGAACTCCGGATGCTGTGTGTTCAGCGATCGGAAACTCTGTGATACTGTTTTTCAGTGATCAGAAACTCTGGCAATGCTGTTTATTCAGTGATCGGGAACTCCAGGTTGTTGTGTGTTCAGAGATCAGGATCTTCGCAATGATGTGTGTTCAGTGATCAGGAACTCCCGGATGTTTTTTGTTCAGTGATCGGGATCTCTGGGATGCTGTGTGCTCAGTGATCGGGAACTCCGGGATGCTGTGTGTTTGGTGATCTGGAATTGTTTGTTCAGAGATCGGGAATTCTGGTAATACTGTTGTGTTTAGTGATTGAGAAATCCAGGATTTGAAGTGTTCAATGATCGTACCGGGATTCTGTGCGTTCAGTGATCGGAAACTAAAATGTTGTGTGCTTAGAGATCAGGAATCCGAAATGTTATGTGCTAAGTTACTGGAAACTCTAGGATGTTGTTTGTTCAGTGTTTGCTAACTCCTGGATGCTGTTTGTTTAGAGATCATTATCTCCAGAATGTTGTGTGTTCAGTGACTGGAAACTCTAGGACGTTTGTTTGTTCAGTGTTTGCTAACTCCTGGGTGCTGTGTGTTTATGTATAGGGATGTATGTATAGGGATCAGGAACTCCTGGATGCTGTAAATTCAGTGGTCGGGAACTCTGGGATGTTGTGCGTATAGAGATCAGGAACTCCGGAGTGCTGTGTGTTCAGTGATTGGGAACTTTGGGATGTTGTTTGTTCAATGATAGGGAGCTCCTGGATGCAGTGTGTTTAGAGATCAGGAACTCAAGAATGCTGTGTTTTCAGTGATCAGGAACTCCGAGATGCAAGTGTGTTTGGTAATCTGGAACTTCGAGTTACTGTGTGTTTAGAGATCAGGAACTCCGGAATGCTGTGTGTTCTGTGACCCGACACTCGGTTATGCTGGTTGTTCAGTGATCGGGAATTCCAGGATGCTGTATGTTTAGAGATCAGGATCTCCTGCATGCTGTGTATTTAATGACTATGAGCTCCGGATGCTGTGTTTTCAGCGATCGGAAACTCTGGGATTCTGTGTGTTTCAAGATCACAGACTCCGGGACCTGTGTGTTCAGTGATCGAAATCTCTGGGAATGTTGTGTGTTAAGTGATCGGGAACGCCAGGATGCTGTTCAGTGATTAGGAACTCTAGGATTCTGTGTGTTTCGAGATCAAGAATTCCTAGACCTATGTGTTCAGTTATTTTCAACTCAGGAATGTTGTGTGTTCAGTGACTAGGAACTCCAGGATGCTGAGTGTTCAATAATCGGGAACTTTCGGTTGTCTAGTGATCGGAAATTCAGGAATTCTTTCTATCATGTCATCGGAAACTCTGAGAATGCTCTGTTTACAGTGATTGGGAACTCCGAGATGCTAGGTTTTTAGAGATCGGGAACTCCGAGATGATGTTTATTTAGTAATCTTGGAACTCCAGGATACAGTGCGTTCGGTGACTGGGAACTCCAGGATGCTCTGTGTTCAATGATCGGAAATTCTGGGATGCTATGTGTTCAGTGATCAGAAACTCTGGGAATAGTGGGCGTTCAGTGATCGGGAACTCCTGGATGTTGTGTGTTTAGTGATCGGGAACTCCTGGATGATGTTTGTTCAGTGATGGGAAACCCTGAGATGCTGAGTCTTCAGTGATCAGTAACTCTTGGAATGCTGTGTGTTCAGTGATCGGGAGCTCTAGTTTGTTGTGTACTCAGTGATCGGGAATTCCGAGATGTTGTGTGTTCAGTGATCGGAAACTCCAGGATGCTGAATGTTCAGTGCTCAGGATCTTCACAATGTTATGTGTTCACCGGTCGGGAACTCTAGGATACTGTGTGTTTAGTGATCGGGAACTCAAGGATACTTTGTATTCATTGAACGGAAAGGCCGGGATGCTATGTGTTCAATGACCAGGAACTCCGGGATACTGTGTTTTCAGTGATCGGGAACTCCTGGATGGTTTGTGTTCAGTGATCGGGAACTCCAAATGCTCTGTGTTCAGTGATCGGAAATTCTGGGAATGCTGTTTGGTCAGTGACCGGTAACTCTGCGAATGTATGTGTTCAGTGATAAAGATCTTCGGGATACTGTGTATCCAGTGATTGGGAACTCTTGGATGCTGTGTGTTCAGTGCTCGGTAACTCTGCGAATGTGTGTGTTCAGTGATAGGGATCTTCGGGATACTGTGTATCCAGTGATTGGAAACTCTGAAATCCTGTGTGTTCAGTGATCATGAACTCCAGAATACCGTGTATTCATTGATCGGGATCTCGTGGGTGCTGTGTTTTCAGAGATAGGAAACTCTCGGAATGCTGTGTGTTCAGTGAGCAGGAAGTACGGGATGCTGTGTGTATAGTGATCGGGAATTCTCGAATGCTTTGTGTTCAGTGATCGGGAACCTAAGGATAGTGTGTGTTCAGTGAGCGGGAACTCCTGGATGCTGTGTGTTCAGTGATCGGAAACTGCGAAAGTGTGTGTTCAGTAATAGGGATCTTCGGGATAATGTGTGTCCAGTGATCAGCAACGCTGGAATCCTGTGTTCTGTGATCATTATCTCCAGAATACTGTGTGTTCATTGATCGGGATCTCGGGGATGCTGTGTTTTCAGTAATCGGAAGCTCTGGGAATGCTGTGTGTTAGGTGATTAGAAAGTCCGGGATGCTGTGTGTTAGGTGATTAGAAAGTCCGGGATGCTTTGAGTTTAGTGATCGTGAACTCTGGGATGCTTTGTGTTCAGTGATCGGGAACTCAAGGATGCTGTGTGTTCAATGGCCGGGAACTTCGGGATGCTGTGCGTTCAGTGATCAGGAACTCTTGGATGTTGTGTGTTCAGTGACCGGGAACTCCGATTGCTCTGTATTTAGTGATCGGAAACTCTAGGAATACTGTGTGTTCAGTGATCGGGAGCTCCAGAATGTTGGGTGTTTAGTGATGGTGAACTCCAGGATGCTGAGTGTTTAGTGATCGGAAACTCTGGGAATGCTATGTGTTCAGTGATTTGGAACGTCGGGATGCTGGCTGCTTATTGATCATTAACTCCGGGATGCTGTGAGTTTAGTGATCGGTAACTCCAAGACGCTGTGTATTCAGTGACCGGGACCTCCAGGATGTTCTGCGATCAGAAACCGGAATTTCGGGATGCTGTGTGTTCACTGATTGGGAACTCCGGGGTGCTGAGTTCAGTGATAGGGAAATTCGGGATTCTGTGTGTTCAATGATCGAGAACTCCGGGATGCTGTGTTAAGTGATCGAAAACGCTGGGATGCTCTGTGTTCAGTGATCAGAAACTCCGAGATGCTGTGTGTTCAATGACTGGGAACTCCGGGATGCTATGTGTTCAGTGATCGGGAACTGTGCGAATGTGTGTTAAATGATAGGGATCTATTTGATACTGTGTATCCAGTGATTGGGAACTCTGGAATACTGTGTGTTCACTGATCATGAACTCCAGAATACTGTGTGTTCATTGATCGGGATCTCATGGATGCTGTGTTTTCAGTGATCGGAAACTCTTGGAATGCTGTGTGTTCAGTGAGCGGGAAGTCCGGGATGCTGTGTGTTTAGTGATCGGGAACTCTGGGATGCGTTGAGTTCAGTGATCGGAAACTCAAGGATAGTGTGTGTTCAGTGATTGAGAACTCCGAGATGCAGTGTGTTCAGTGACCGGGAACTCCGTGATGCTGTGTGTTCAGTGATCAGGAACTCTTAGATGCTGTGTGTTCAGTGATTGGGAACTCCAAATGCTCTGTGTTAAGTGATCGGAAATTCTGGGAATGTTGTGTGGTCAGTGATCGGTAACTCTGCTAATCTGTGTTCAGTGATAGGGATCTTCGGGATAATGTGTGTCCAGTGATCAGCAACTCTGGAATCCTGTGTGTTCCATGATCATTAATTCCATAATATTGTATGTTCATTGATCGCGATCTCGGGGATGCTGTGTTTTCAGTGATCGGAAGCTCTGGGGATGCTGTGTGTTCAGTGATCGGAAAGTCCGGGATAATGTGTGTTCAGTGATCGGAAAGTCCGGGATAATGTGTGTTCAGTGATCAGGAACTCCTGGATGTTGTGTGTTCAGTAATCGGGAACTCCGAATGCTCTGTGTTTAGTGATCGGAAACTCTAGGAATATTGTGTGTTCAGTGATCGGAGCTCCAAAATGCCGGGTGCTTAGTGATCGAAAATTCCGAGATGTTGTGTGTTCAGTAATCGGGAACTCCGGGACGCCCTGTTTTTAGAGATCAGGAAATCCAGGACGCTGTGTATTCGGTTCTCGGGTTCTCGGGTTCTCGGGGATTCTCTGTTTTTAGAGATAAGGAACTCCGGGATGCTAAGGGTTTAGTGATCATGAACTCCATGATGCTGGGTGTTCAGTGATCGACAACTCCAGGATGTTAGGTCTTCAGTAATTGGAAACTTTGGAATGCTCTGTGTTCAATGACCGGGAACCTCTAGATGCTATGTTTTCAGTGATCAGGAACCCCAGGATGCTGTGTGTTTAGTGATAGGGATCTTTGAAATAATGTGGGTTCTGTGATTAGGATCTCTGGGATACTGTGTGTTCATTGATCGGAAATCCTAGGATGCTGTATGCTCAGTGGTCGGAAATTCTGGGATGCTGTGTGTTCAGTAATCGGAAACTTTGGAAATGCTGTCTGTTCAGTGATTAGGAACGCTGGAGTGCTCAGTGTTCAGTAATCGGAAACTCTGGGAATGCGTGTGTTCACTGACCGGGAACTCCGGAATGCTGAGTGTTTAGTGCTTGAGAACTCAATGACTCTGTGCGTTTAGTGATCGGAAACTCTGGGAATGCTCTGTGTTCAGTGATCACTAACTCTTGGAATGTTGTGTGTTCAGTGATCAGGAACTCCGGAATACTGTGTCTTTATTGATCGGGAATCTTGGGAGGCTGTGTGCATAGTGATAGGAAACTCTGGAAATGCTGTGTGTTCATTGATTAGTAACTCTTGGAATGTTGTATGGTCAGTGATCAAGAACTCCGGAATACTGTGTCTTCATTGTTCGGAAATCTTGGGATGCTGTGTGTTCAGTGATCGGGAACTTTGGGATACTGTGTGTTCATTAATCTGAAACTCCGGCAAGCTGAGTGTTCAGATGTCTCGAATCCCGGATGTTCTTTGTTCAGTGGTCGGAAAATGTGGGAATGCTGTGTATTTAGTAAACGTGAACTCCGGAATGCTGCGTGTTCAACGATCAGGAACTCCGGAAAACTGTGTTCATTAATCGGAAACTTCGGGATGCTATGTTTTCAGGGATTGGAAACTCTGGGAATACTGTGTGTTCAGTGATCGGGAAGTCCAGAATGCACTGTGTTTAGTGACCGGAAAATCCGGATGCTGTGTTCAATGACCGGGAACTCAAGGAAGCTGTGTGTTCAGTGATCGGGAACTCTGGCTTGAGGACTGTATCCCGGTGCCAAGCTTCAAGACAGTATCTTGGTGCCAGGCTTATGAACTATATCCCGGTGCCAGGCTTACGAATCTATCCTGATGCCAAGCTTGAGGACCGTAACCTGGTGCCAGACATTAGAACTATATCCTGAAACCAGGTCTGTATCCTGGTGCCAGGCTTGATAACTGTATCCTGGTGAAAGGTTTTTGTAATATATGTTAGTGCAAGGCTTCAGAAATGTATACTGATGCCAGGCTTGAGAGCTGCATCCCGGTGAAAGCTTGAGAATTGTATCCCAATGCCAGGCTTGAGGACTGTATCCCGATGCTAGGCATAAGTACTATATCCCGGTGCCAGGCTTCAGGACTGCTTCCCGGTGCCAGGCTTCAGGACTGCTTCCCGGTGCCAGGTTTGAGGACTGTATTCCGGTGCCAGGCTTGAGGACTGTATCAAAGTGCTAGGCTTGAAAACTGTATCCCGGTGCTAGGCTTGAGGAGTGTGCCCCGATGCCAGGCTTGAGGAATGTATCCCGGTGATAGGCTGGAGAACTGTATCCCGGTGCCAGGCTTGAGGACTATATCCCGGTGCTGGGCTTGAGGATGGTATCCCGGTGCCAGGCTTGAGGACAGTATTCCAGCGCTAGGCTTGAGGACTGTACCCGGTGCTAGGCTTGAGGACTGTATCCCGAAGCCAAGCTTCATGACTTTAACCCGGTGATAGGCTTGACGACTGTATCCTGGTGCCAGGATTGAGGACTGTATCCTAGTGCTAGGATTGAGGACTGTATCCCGGTATCAGGTTTGAGGATTGTATCCCGGTGCTAGGCTTGAGGACTGTATCCCGTTGCCAGGCTTTAGGACTGTATCCCGGTACTAGGCTTGAGGACTGTATCCCGGTGCTACGCTTGAAGACTGTATCTCGGTGCAAGGCTTGAGGACTGTATCCAGGTGCCAGGCTTGAGGACTGTATCCCGGTGCTAGGCTTCAGGACTGAATCCCAGTGCTAGGCATGAGGACTGTATCTTGGTACCAGATTTGAGGACTGTATCCCGGTGCTAGGCATGAGGACTAAATCTCAGGGCTAACCGTGAGGACTTATCCCATTGCCAGCCTTGAGGACTGTATCCCGGTGCTAGGCTTGAGAACTGTATCCCTGTGCCAGGCTTGAGGAGTGTATCCCGGTGCTAGTCTTGAGGACTACATCCCGGCGCCAGGCTTGAGGAGTGTATCCCGGTGCTAGGCTTGAAGACTGTATCCCGGCGCTACGCTTGAGGACTGTATTCCGATGCCAGGCTTAAGGACTGTATCCCGGTGTTATGCTTGTGGTCTTTATCTGGTGCTAGGCTTAATGGCTATATCCCGGTGCTAGGATTTAGAACTGTATCCCTGTGCCAGGCTTGAGGACTATATCTCGGTGCTAGGATTAAGGACTACATCCCGGTGCGAGGCTTGAGGACTTTATCCCTGTGCCAGGCTTGAGATCTGTACCCCAGTGCTAGGTTTGAGGACTTTATCCCGTTGCTAGGCTTGAGGTCTGTATCCCAGTACTAGGCTTCAAGACTATATCTCGGTGCAAGGCACGAGGACGGCATCCCGGTGCTGGGCTTGAAGACGGTATCCAGGTACTAGGCTTGAGGACTGTACCTCGGTGCCAGGCTTAAGGAATGTATCAAGTGCCGGGCTTGAGGACTGTATCCCGGTGCTAGCTTGAAAACTGTATTCCGGTGCCAGGCTTGAGGACTGTATCCCGGTGCTAGGCTTGAGGACTGTCTCCCGGTGCCAGGCTTGAGAACTGTATCACAGTTCTAAGCTTGAGAACTGTATCCCACTGCCAGGTGCGAGGACTGTATCACAGTGCTAAGCTTGAGGACTGTATCCCGGTGCTATGTTTGAGGACTGTATCCCGG
>JAUUDZ010031344.1:0-10991 GCA_032361705.1 Panulirus versicolor
GGACCTCACCAGTGTCTCATCCTGTCTCTCTCTCTCTCTCTCCCCCCACCCTGTCTGACCGAGTACCTCACTAGTGTCTCATCCTCTCTCTCTCTCCCCCACAGTGACCTGAGCAACAACCAGATCACCACCATCGCTGGAGACGCCTTCCAAGGCCTCAAGTCCCTCGCCTCCCTGTGAGTACCTCCTCCCGCCTCATACCATATTCTTACTCTCGTGTATATATTTGGTCATGTCTTGTTATATATGATTATTATTTGATATTAAGGTTATATATATTCTTTTATGATTGTAATTATCACATTTTTTACGTTCTTTATATATTAAGATAGAGTTCTGTTTTCTTCTGCACTGTTCCTCTGTGTTTGGTGGGATTTTTTGATGTTCTTAGATCAGCGAGGAGGGCCATGTCTCGCCCTTCTGCGGGTAAACATCCTCCCTTTGTCTTTACGTCCCGATTTACCTCTTCAGTCGTGTGCTTTCAGGTAGTTTACCTCTTGCCTCACTATTACTTCAGGTGTTGGAGTTATGTCTGGCCTGTGTGTGCTGCTCATATTATCTCCCTGCTCGCGGAAGTTGCAGTTTTTTCCCCTCCTTTGTTTGTTCGTGGTTCATACAGACGTGGACGCCTTCTGCATGTATATATATGTATATATACCCTCGTTGTTTATTTAAGAGCAGAACTCGGCCCCCTCGAGCTTGCAGGAGTCTGATGAGCCACACACAGGCGCTTGCAGGACCTGAAAGATTTGTCTGCTGCTCAAGTTGGTGTTCCCAGTGCTCTATTTACTGACGTCGGGAGAGACTTCGTGCACAATAAATCCTTTGTTTGTTTTTTTTAAAGGCGATGTGATGAAGAGCCGTCCGTGGACATTATGTACGATGTTTTCCACTGTGCCTCTGTCCTTCTGAGGTGCTCATGGAACCCCTCCCTCTGCGTAACATGTGCTCCAAAGTTAAACCTCCTTCTCTTGTTTACGAAAAGTCTATGGAAGCACCATGCTTGGATACGACGCTATGACCCTTGGAGTATGATGGCATTTAGAATGAGCCATAAGCGTCAAGCTAAAAGTTAGGTCATCATGCCCAAAGGTCGTGATACCGAACACTTAGGATGATGAGCAACCTTGTACTATACACGCACGTCTCACGTAGCTGGTTGCACTATATGTTTACTTGGCGTACAGCCAGGTCAGCCAGGTAGAGTCTTGCCTGAGCCCTTGGTCGAAGGCTGTAGAGCCAGGATTAATGCCAAAATAAGTCTGCTACAGACGACACCTGCTGACGCACAGGTACACACACATGTATATCTCAGATCACCCATCTCCCTCAAGCGAGTGGTTACTCCCTGGCTGAATAGAAACGACCTAATTTTTTTTTTTTGTAGCCGCTAAAGAATAACCATTTGAAATTTACGATTATTGTTTACCTACATACGTCCGACACAGTGGATGGACGAGGTGAATCTTACACTATAGGTATCTTGGAGACGAAGGGGTCGTGGATGGACAAGCCGTCTGAAGACAAGACCCCGTGCCAGGCTGAGGCCTCGCGCATCATGACCACAACATGAAGACCAGATGGAGTCTGCACCTTATACACCGTTACAGGTATGACTCGTCTGTATCTCCTCCAGTTGTGTGATATCCGACACCACTTTCCGCTGGAGAGTTGTGCCTCTTTGCTCTCTCTCGGAAGTTTTCAGAGAGTCAGCAGAAACTGTCGCGCAAGATATCACAATGATACGCAGACTGATATCAAGTGTATATATGACTCGTGGTGAGCTGGTAAGTACCTTCCCCGAGACTGAAGCTCAGGAGACGTGAGGAATGGCTCACACGTCTTCCCATCCGCCTCACTCCGATCCAGGTTCGCCGCCAAGAGTGGCTTTGTTATAGCGGCGGCCTTGTGCCTCCTCCTGTGTGAGTGGCAGCGCAGAAGGATTACAGAGATCACAGAGGGGGGTCTTTGTCAGGCCTCACTGGCCGGGGGTAATTATCACGTCGAAATGTCGCGGAGTTGGCTTATTAACCTATGTTGTCAACCCATGCGACAGCTGGCGCCTCAGAGCATCCCTGTTGGTGTAGCGGCTCACCTGATGCTCCTCCAGTTGTTGCACCCTCGGGTAATTAACCTTATGGTCGTCATCCCAGCTCCCCAGCTCGAGACGTCCTCACATTGTGTGTGTGTGTGTGTGTGTTCTTGTGTTCGTGAGGGCTGTGCGGGCCTGGCCTGGCTTGGCCTGGCTGCTGCTTCCGCTCTGCGTTTCATCACCCACATAATTACTGTTCGTGTGTAATCCACCTTTTTTTTTTCTCCTGGGTAATTGTCGTACATTGCTGTCGCTTCGGAGTTCTCCTCTCACCTTTGTCTTATTCTCCACGGATATATTTCTACGTCCATTCTCTTCCTCGTCTTGATCTTGCGGGAAGTTTTCTTTCCAGTCCCTCGGCTGTGGTGATGTTTTCTCGTATGTGTTGTTGAAATTAGTTCGTCTTCAGATAATTGTTATTATCCATATTGTATCTTGACGTCAGTTTCGGCTTTTTATCACAGATATCCTCATTAGTATCTAGTGTGAGCTTGTATTGATGTGCCCCCTCTGGTTTCAGCCTCGTTTTCTACTGGATTTGGAATTCTTGCAAGGTGTAGTGCTCCGTTTTCTATACATGTTTGTTATCCCTTTTCCTTGGCTTAAATTTTGGTGTGGGACTTGTGTTGATATGGTAGGCTGGCTGTGAGGCCACAGCCAGTTGTAAGGGGTAACTTGGCAAGTTTGTTTCATCTCTTTCCACCCTCTCTATATCCAGGTGATACAGAGTCTGTGTCGCTCATTGCCACAGATCCGTCCTTCTTGTTTCCTGTTTTTCCTTGGTTTTCATTACAGGATTTTAAGGAGTTGATTTTTATTAATGATTAATGATTAACCCTCCTACATGATTTGCATCACCACCACCACCACCCGAGCCACAAACACCAACACCCATTAACACCACAATCGCCAACACCACTACCACCAGCACTACAGCCGCCAACACCACAACCACCAACACTACAGCCGCCAACACTACAGCCGCCAACACCACAACCACCAACACTACAGCCACCAACACTACAGCCGCCAACACCACAACCACCAACACTACAGCCGCCAACACCACCAACACAGCCACCACCACCACCACTGTATATCTCTGTACTGACGAGGTTCCTCCTGTATGTGTGTGTGTGTGTGTGCAGGGTGCTGTACGGCAACAAGATCACAGAGCTGGCTGCCGGCGTCTTCGGTGGCCTCACCTCCCTACAACTGCTGTAAGTACTGCCCTAAACTCTTCTTGTACAGACTGCGGCTGGGGACCACATACTGGCCCGAGCCTCACTCACATGTGTGTGTGTGTGTGTGTTGGAAGTGATGATGATAATGATTTATATTGTTGTGTGTGTGTGTGTGTCTTGGAATTGATGATGATAATGATTTATATTGTTAATAATGATAGTAATACGTCATTTAGATGATGAACGGTAGCAAAATACAAAAATGTACATGGATGTGTTTGTGTTGTTGGGATGTGTATATATATGTGCGGATAAGGAAAATATAAGTGAAGGTACATGTGGATGTATACATGTGAAGGTAATGGCTTGTCGTCTTGTCCTTGTAGATTGTATATGACGGGTGTACATAACATGTAAATATGTCTGTTTCCGCATTCATTTTGCTTCCTGTTATTATATACCTGTAAACATGTTTACATTCAGTCCTTCATGATCATTTTACACTGTACCGTTGACATGAGTGATAGAGTTGGATGGAGAACTGAGAATTTTGTGTTGTATAGTAATAGTATTAAGTGCACATGTACAGGATAAAGTCTGAGCAGTTTGGTATTTGAAGACAAGGAAGGAATTTCTTGTGTGGTGGTGGTAGCCCGGGGTCGTGGTAGAGGAAGGGTTAAGGGACCCCATGTAAGAGTGGTGAGGTCTTCCACCACACCCATACCAGTGCCACAATCAGCCTGGCAGGGTGTGGAGGCCCTCCACCACACCCAATTCAGCGCCACAATCAGCCTGGCAGGGTGTGGGGGTCTTCCACCGCACCAAACTAGTGCCACAGTCAGCCTGGCAGGGTGTGGGGGTCCTCCACCACACCCACACCAGTGCCACAGGCAGCCTGGCAGGGTGTGGGGGTCCTCCGCCACACCACACCAATGCCACAGTCAACCTGGCAGGGTGTGGGGGTCCTCCGCCACACCACACCAATGCCACAGTCAGCCTGGCAGGGTGTGGTGGAGGTCCTCCGCCACACCAGACCAGTGCCACTAGTAACCCCCTGCGTCAGAGTGTGGTGTGGCGTGGAGCTGGTTACGCGCAGCCTCCCACCTCTCCCGCGGGACGCCAATTAGTGGACTTGTGACGAACTGGCAGTCAATTAACGCTGGTGGAGCGGCCCCTGCCCTGATGGAAGAGAGAAAAACAGATCAAGTCGATAAAGTTCTCTTAGCAACATACGAGTCTCAGACCCTCCGGAGTAACGACCTTGTTGTGGTGGGTTAGGGAGGAGTGGTATGGATGGCGCGGGTGTGATGTTGTCGTCTGATTGTAGGTGGTGTGAGGAGGCGTGAGGACAACCACCTCCCACCTCCACCTGCCTGCCACACGCCCACGGTGACTGGGCCGCCCAGACGTGTATTGCTTCACTCCTGAATGATCCTTTTTTTTTTTTTAAGGCTACCTGGCCAAAGGACATGTGAGCCTTTGCCATTGTCCTTCGGAAATCCCATAGCTTATTTCATCCACCTCCTCCTCTGAAGCTGCTGAGCCATTTTGAACCACACATGGCATGGGATGACTCTTGGAAGATCCCTTATCGAAACAGCGTCCATTGACACTGACCACCATCCAGTATAGTTGCTGTTGCGAAGCATATTCCAACCTCTCACTTCCCACACTTGAGTCTTTGAGACCACTGGACCAGTCTAGATCAAGCTGAGTAGGTATGGTCTGCAGGCGGACCCTTCTCAATATTGTGTTCCGGTGACCCCCAAGTTGGCTGCTTGTTGCTCAAAGTATATTCGTTGTCCGTCATAACTTGTCATATTATGGAAGAATTTGCTTCGAAGTGGAAATGTAGAGTTACATGATTATGAGTTGTTTAATGTAGAGTTACATGATTATGAGTTGTTTAATGTAGAGTTACATGATTATGAGTTGTTTAATGTAGAGATACATGATTATGAGTTGTTTGATGTAGAGTTACATGATTATGAGTTTTTTAATGTAGTTACATGATAATGAGTTGTTTAATGTAGAGTTACATGATTATGAGTTGTTTAATGTAGAGTTACATAATTATGAGTTGTTTAATGTGTGATATTGATTTTTCCCTGATATTGTTTCGCCCATTTTGTAAATTAGATTATATTTGGTCAAAATTGACGTAAAATCTTCTCTGAAACCACCGGGTCGCTTTAAACCATACATGGCAGGGATAATACTCATATGATACTGTCTCAGAATTTTGTTGTGGTCACCCCGACCACCGTCCAAGCTAAGAAAAGCCATCTGTGGAAGCGGTCCTAACTTGTTTGTTTGTTAGGGACGATTTGCCTCACATTTATGTGCGTCGAGTCTGGCGACGCTTCCGACGTTCTCCTGTACCGGAGCCATGGTCGTCCAGAAACAACAGCAGCCGCATGTCGCCAGCGATATCTTGTCCTGGCGCACGACAATTGGGGTGTGTTCCTCGCGCATGTCTGGTTTGTGGCGCACGCGCGCGTTCGCATCTTCACACGGTAACTGAGTGCGTTAGTTCGATTCCCGGCGCTTCACAGTTATTCAGATGGATGGCGAGTGTCTCATATAACATGCAAAGGTCAAGATAGGGAAAGGGAAAAGATGAGGGCGTGTTAGCGTCATCGGTGCTCAATCATTTCTCATGAGAATCATGATGGAGAGAGGGTGAATTGAGATTCTAATTGTGGCATCCAATGTCATTGCCAAGGCCACTCGTGGTTCAAGCTAGATTTATAGTTTAAAAATATCTTGATGTGTTTCTAACGTTGGCCGCGTAATGTAATGAATATGGAAATAAACACATCAGCTCACAGCAGGACTTAAAAAAGATTCACTCGTGTGATTTTTCTCGTGTGTATATATATATATATATATATATATATATATATATATTAGAAAACCATTGTCTTCCAGTATTCCTTGATTTTACTGACATGTTTGACGTTTTGTATGTTTTACTACGAGGCATTTATCTCGTATTTATTCACTTGGACGTAAATATGGCTAAATTGCAATGCACATGAACGTAGAGAATAAATTCATTTTAACGATCCGTGGTCGCTATGTTCAGAGTATGAGTCGTAGTTACTCATGGATGTTCACGTCTGAATCATTACCCAGTTGGGGTCTCATGAGCTGGGGTTCGGTTCGCTGCTGCTCTCGACAACACCACCACCATCAGTGTTACCTGTAGAAGACTCACCTCGACTGTGTGGTGGTGGATGTCTGGCGGGCAGAAGCGCCTCGACATTCCTTAGCATCAGAGCTGGTCTTAGGGTCTCCTCTGAAGCAGGTACAGAGAGGTAGAGGGCCAAGTTATGTGTTTTACAGGGACATGTTGTTCCCCCACCAGCTTGAGGTGACTCTCTGGGGCAGATTTTATTCTGGTCCTTGTCTTGTTGAAGTGCGCCATCTGTATCCAGATGATCGCGGAAAAGTCAACAGGACTTGTGTCCCTTTTTTCTGCTCGTTGTCAGACACGTTCGCTGGAAGGAGTGCGCGACCGACATGAGGGTCATTGACATCTGTAATGCGCGGATGCTTGCCCTGTTCCTTTGTCTCCTATAACAAGATATTTAGTCTGGTCATAGCAACATCCATCTCCGTACAGCAGGCATACGCTTGTTCTCTGGATTGCCTCCTGTTGCATCACTCCCGTTGCCAGTGAGGAACTGTGTGATTCATAGAACAACATCCAGCAAGTGTTCTTCCCAGCGCCAACGGAGAGCACTGGTGATGTAGAGTAAATTGTCAGGTCTTGCTATACACTGTATCTTGGCTCACGACCTTCGTAGCAAACGATTGCTGCTGCTGCTGCTGCACGTGTATGTCTTGGCCTCCTCGTGGCTACCATGAGGATCTTGTCTCACTACCAGGCAATGCTTCATGTCCGTGAAGCATTGCATGTTACCAGTGTCCATTCCCTTTGAAAGGTACAGCCTTCTCTCACCCCAGACAGAAGTGTAGAAGTGTTGGCCTCATTTTCGTCATAGCAATCTGCACATTCCTACGTGCTCAAGATACAAAAAAGGTGATTTTTTTTTTTTTCGATGTTGAAGGCTAGTATCAGCAACAGACATCATTTGGGGCCATGCCTTAGATTTGATGCGTTGGTGTGTCAGGAAGTACAAGATATGTTTACTCTTAAGTCTCCGAGGGAGAATGACCAGAGATTAGTAAGATAGGTAAGACTGCTGTCCATTGATATCATCTTCCCAATGTAGTGCTGATGACAAGGGAGAAGACAGACTGTGAGGCTCAAGATGCATATAGATGATAAGACAGTTGAGATGCTCAAAGACTTGGGAAGTCTTTGTCTGATCCCAGTGGCCGGGAAGTAGATGTTACCAAGTTGATTCTTTACATAAGCTTGCAGTCTTTCCTATAGTAAATTAGTGTAGTATATACGAAAATAAAGTTAATACTGTCTCAGAATTTAAGGTTTCTTAATCAAAACTATGTTGTGCCATTTCTTGCTAAGTTTGGACGTATCCCTTACAGGTTGTGTTTTTCACTTTCAGAGACAGAGTGTTTTAATGTGTGTCCACGCTTCGGGCCACACACATTACAAGTCACAGGACTGATATTTCCAAACAGGCGCCACTAGTACACAAAGCCAAGCTTTAGTATAGCAATGAGATCTCGTAGTGTTATTTTCTCCTTAGACATTTTTGTGAGACAAATTTCTTTGCAGTGGCAAATGGAATTACCAGCGTCTTTTTACTCCAATGAGATGTCTTGGATTTTTTATTGATATTAGTTTTTGGACTTATGATAAACACCCTAATGTTGTGTTCCACAGCCTCTTTATCTAGTGTAAGTTTGGCTGAAGCATCACCTTTATCATGCTCTCGGGGACTTATATAAAGGGGGGAAGCCTTAGCAAATTGATTTCAAATCCCTTTACCACTGATGCTTACGTATCTGTCTCTGGCTTCAAAGGCAAGCATATTACAATCGGGTCTTAGGCTGTGTAGGGCAAATGGTAAGAAATGGAGCATCAGAGGCAATTAAAGTGTCTGTGGTTGAAGTTTTATACAAGCTCAGGAGCGATGAATGTGGCGAACAGTTATGTTATAGGAACTTGGCAGCAGTTTCCAGCCCTCCCTGTGGCAGAGTTCAGAAAGCCTTCAGTATAGACGCTGTGTGATATGTTGATTCCCGTTTTACTCTTCTGTGATGTGTTCAAGAGCACTTGCTTTGGCATCATGTTGAAGGTGAGGATTGTGAGTAATTGGTTTTTATGGCTGCATAAGTAGACATGGTGATGTCAAAGGGAGGTATTTACCAGGGAGGCGGGAAGTGCTGTTGCGACCTAATGTCGTACAACGAATGTACTTCAGACTCATTACCATGTGTGTGGCTGTTTCTTGGATCATTTACCCCCTCACTTTTCTTATGATGTATGTGTTTTATCAACTCTCTTGAGACAGCTTTATCTGGATCACCATGCAGGAGCTCCAGTCCTGTCATGAAATAGATTTCAAGTATTCTCTCCTCATTGTTTCTGTCATGAGATGGATTTCAAGTATTCTCTCCTCATTGTTTCTGTCATGAGATGGATTTTAAGTATTCTCTCCTCATTGTTTCTGTCATGAGATGGATTTCAAGTATTCTCTCTTCATTGTTTCTGTCATGAGATGGATTTCAAGTATTCTCTCTCCACTGCTCGGTAAAACCTGGTTCTCTCCACATGGTGGTTGGAGGAGAGTTCCTAAGTCAGAGGTTCAAGGTCCACAGTGCGTGCTTCAAGCGTTTTCATGTTGTAAGAACCACAAGCTCTTCTTCCAAAGCATAATCGTGAGTTTGAGATGAGAAAGGGATTAGTGAAAACATGATAATACAATAGTGCTTGCAAGGGAGGGTTTTTTTGTATTAGGGTTGCTAGTTAATGGCGTTCAACAGCAGAAAATTGAGTAGTGAGCTCGAATTTTGGTGAAGGAAAGTGAAAATGGGTCGTGTGTGTGTTTGAGGGGCGAGAGCCTTGGGAAGGGCCTGACCTTCTACCCTCCCTCTCGTTAAGAGCAGAGACAGCCGGGACTTGGGAGAGATTCCTCGCTCTCCTGGAACTAGGAACTGTAAGCTTGCTGGACTTTTCCCTCATCTTGCTTGGAGTTACGTCCTGAGGAGAGGGAGGAGATTGCCAAGGATGGGAGAAAACATCGAGTAAAAAAAGTGAATAAGATACGGGAATTTGTAGATATAGACAAATATTCAGACTATCCACGGTCACCTGAGATAGAATGAGATAGAAAGGACGACTAGCATTCCTGACACCGAGATTTGTTAGATGGTTTCGGGCACAACTACTCAGGATGGTTGCCGTCTCCGACATACTTACCATCTGTAAGACCCAGGTCTCCGGATATGAATACCCGAGAGGAATACAGAGCAGAGTTTGAAGCAGTTGATCGGGTAGGCCCGGTAAAGCTGGTGGCACTCTCCCCTCAGGTACTCACAGAAGGCCAAGTTGGTGCCCGTTCATCTAGCAGCCGGAGGAAGTACGAACAACTGTGTGGACCAGTGTACGCGCTCTTCCCGCGCTGGGGATTCGAACCAAAATTGAGTGGATTAGAACTCAGCAACGCTGACCACAACACAGCCGAAGCTCCTGCAGCAGCAGCAGCAGCAAGTGGAGCAACACTTTTTTCACATTTTTTCCGGTGGACGTATAACTAGAATAAAAGTATAAGAGTTTATTAAGAATTTATCGTTTTCTTTTGTAACATTTTCTATGACGGGTGTAAACCCTGAAGTGTAATAGGCGGGGGGAGGAATATCCATCCTCGCCGAGAGATGGTGTGGGATATGACCTCCCTCGCTTAACGATCATCCCTGAATGTACTGACGCTAACTTTTAAGGGTCAAGGGTCAGGTCAAATACCAGGACGCCACCTCGACCGTCTGTCGCACCGTCGTGCTCTGTTGATCGCACTGTTGTGTTCAAGGGGGTAAAACCTCCTCATTGCTCATCATTGTTTGGTTACTTGTGCTGGTGGTGTGCTAGTGCCCCTCGAGTCTCGAAGTTTCTACGAGGTATGGAAGCTTGATGACTTGTCTGTCAGTCTGTGAGACGTTCCAGCGTTGGCGTTTCTCTTTTAAGTGTGACGATATATATGCAGGCTTATTAGTGGTCAGTAATAAAGCTGTCCAAGGTAGTTCATTTAACTCCCCCGTGTTGTTTAGTTGTGTTGGAGGTGGATCGTGTTGTACGAAGGCAAGAGTGAAATACTGGAGGGAGGGGAACCTCTGCCTTGTATATTGCAAGTGATTGACCAGCTCGTAAAGTACTCCTTGAGACAGTTATAAGTTGTGGGGCACAGCTGTAGCTCACGGAGGACATGCACCTGTATAATGATGAAGGTTGTGGCTCCCGTGGGCCAGTGTTGCCTTCACGGTGTCCACTGTTGAAAGCAGTAGTTCCTCCCGTGGGCCAGTGGTACGTTCACTGTGCATAGTGTGTGTTGAAGGCAGTGGGTCAGTGTTGCCCCTCATCATACACGGTGATGGAGACAGCAGTGTGGGCAGGATGGCCCGGCCCGTCACCGCACTTCATCACCTAGACAAACCCGGCGGTGTGGCTGGGGACCCCTAGCCGCATGGCTCCCGTCCACCTCACCCTTCATAGTTATGTTAATTGCTGATCCATAAATAAATCAGCGAGCCATTTTATAGCCCCGTAAAACTGCACTGATCGG